>JACRUU010000003.1:19567177-19577177 GCA_030449085.1 Kryptopterus vitreolus
CCACCACTCTAAACACCACCATCCCTAAACACCACCATCCTTAAACACCACCACCCCTAAACACCACCATCCCTAAACACCACCATCCTTAAACACCACCACTACCTTAAACACCACCACCTAAACCCACCATTAAACACCACCATAAACACCATCCCTTAAACACCACCACATCCCTAAACACCACCACCTTAAACAAACAAAAAAACACCACCACTACCTTAAACACCACCATCCTTAAACAGCACCATCCCTAAACAACACCGCTCCTAAACACCACTACCTTAAACACCACCATCTCTAAACACCACCATCCCTAAACACCACTACCTTAAACACCACCATACACCACCTCTAAACACCACCACTCCTAAACAACCATAAACACCACTACCTTAAACACCACCACCATAACACACCACTACCTTAAACACCACCATCCTTAAACAGCAACATCCCTAAACACAACACCACCCTTAAACACCACCACCACCTCAAACACCACCATCCCTAAACACCACCATCCCTAAACACCACCATCCTTAAACACCACCACTACCTTAAACATCACCATCTCTAAACACCAACCAACAACACACCACTCCTAAACACCACCATCCTCAAACACCACCATCCCTAAAACCACATCCCACCACTACCTTAAACACCACCATCCTTAAACAGCTAAACACCACCATCCCTAAACACCACCACCTTAAACACCACCACTACCTTAAACACCACCATCCTAAACACCACATCTCTAAACACCACCATCTCTAAACACCACCATCTCTAAACACCACCATCCCTAAACACAACACCACCACCTTAAACACCACCACTACCTTAAACACCACCATCCTTAAACAGCAACATCCCTAAACACCACACCTTAAACACCACCATCCCTAAACACCACCACCTTAAACACCACCATCCCTAAACACCACCATCCTTAACCACTTAAACCACCACCCTAAACACCACCACCTTAAACACACCACCACATCCTTAAACACCACCACCTTAAACACCACCATCCTAAACACCACCATCCTTAAACACACATCCCTAAACACCACCACCTTAAACACCACCATCCCTAAACACCACCACCTTAAACACCACCACCCTAAACACCACCACCTTAAACACCACCAACCCTAAACACCACCACCTTAAACACCAACATCCCTAAACAACACTGCTCCTAAACACCACTAACACACCTAAACACCACCATCCCTAAACACCACCATCCTTAAACACCACCACTACCTTAAACACCACCATCCCTAAACACCACCATCCCTAAACAACACCCTCCTAAACCCCACTACCTTAAACACCACCACCTCTAAACACCACCATCCCTAAACAACACCTTAAACACCACCACTACCTTAAACACCACCATCTCTAAACACCACCACTAACACCACTCCTAAACATCACCACCCTTAAACACCACCATCCCTAAACAACATAAACACCACCACTACAGTAAAACACCACCATCACCATCCCGAAACACCACCATCCTCCTAAACACCACCACACCTAAACCATAAACACAATCCGTAAACCAACACCACCACACCTTAAACACAACCCACCTTAAACACCACCACTTAAAAACCACCATTCCTAAACACCACCAGCCCGAAACACCACATAAACACCACCATAACCTTACACCACCACAGCAACATAAACACCACCACCTTAAACACCACCACCACCTAAACACCACCTAAACAACATCCCTAAACCCACCATCGCCCCTAAACACCACCACCTTAAACCACCATCACACCACCACCTTAAACACCACCACTACCTTAAACACCACCATCCTTAAACAGCAACATCCCTAAACAACACCACCATTCCTAAACACCCCACCTCAAACACCACCACACCTAAACCATAAACACCACCATCCTAAACACACACTACACCACCACCACCTTAAACACCACCACTACCTTAAACACCACCATCCCTAAACACCACCACCTTAAACACCACCACTACCTTAAACACCACCATCCTAAACACCACCTTAAACACACCAAACACCACCACTACCTTAAACACCACCATCCTTAAACACCACCACTACCTTAAACACCACCTTAAACACCACCTCCTTAAACACAACACACCACCACCACCACTTAAACACCACCATCCTTACACCACCATCCCACAACACCACCCTCTCTAAAACCCACCTCCCACGACAAACATCCTTAAACCCCACCACTACAGGAAAACAACCACCATCCTAAACACCACCACCGGAACACCACCCTTAAACAAATCCGAAACACCACCATCCTTAAACACAACATCCCTAAACACCCTCCTAAACACCACTACCTCAAACACCACCATCCCTAAACACCACCATCCTTAAACACCATCATCCTTAAACACCACCATCCTTAAACCGCCATCCCTACACCACACTGCTCCTAAACAACTAAACAAACACCACACCCTAAACACCACCCCTAAACACCACCACCTTAAACACCACCACCCTAAACACCACCATACACCACCACCCTAAACACCACCACTTAAACACCACCAACCCTAAACACCACCACCTTAAACACCACCAACCCTAAACACCACCACCTTAAACACCACCACCCTAAACACCACCCCTAAACACCACCACTACCTTAACACCACCACCATCTTAAACACCACCATCCCTAAACAACACCACTCCTCACAAACATAGCCCACCACTACCTTAAACACCACCTCCTAAACACCACCATCCCTAAACACCACCACCCTAAACACCACCACCTTAAACACCACCAACCCTAAACACACACCACCATCCCTAAACAACACTGCTCCTAAACACCACTACTTCAAACACCACCATCCCTAAACACCACCACCTTAAACACCACCACTACCTTAAACACCACCATCTCTAAACACCACCATCCCTAAACAACACCACTCCTAAACACCACCACTACCTTAAACACCACCATCTCTAAACACCACCAGTCTAAACACCACCACGAAACACACCACTCCTAAACATCACCACTACCTTAAACACCACCATCCCTAAACACCACCACCTTAAACACCACCACTACCTTAAACACCACCACCTTAAACACCACCATCCTTAAACAGCAACACCCCTAAACAACACCACTCCTAAACATCACCACTACCTTAAACACCACCATCCCTAAACACCACCACCTTAAACCTTAAGAAAAATAAGTGCACCCCTTCGTGAGTCATTAACAGCCAGGAGATATTAATAACAACAGAACCATAATCGTGTGTGTGTCTGTGTGTGTGCGCGTGTGTGTGTGTGTGTGTGTGTGTGTGTGTCTGTGTGTGTGTGTGTGTGTGTCTATATCACACCAAGAAGAAATCATCTGCCATGATCTCAGAAAGGTAACTGCTCATGAATCTGGGAAAGTCATGAAGATGTCTCCAAGTGTTGGAAATTCATTGTTCTATGGTTACAAATGGAAAACTCCTGCAGTCTCCAGTCTTCTCAGCAGCGATCGTCTCGGAAAACCCAGTCCATAAAAATATCCAACATCAGAGTCAATTTATGTAAATGATGCACGTTTTGATTAATCAGGACCCGGATAACTTCCTCATCCTCATCCGGTTTCAGGTTCCTCATGTGTTTTTGTGTTTCAGTTAAACCCTTCACACACACACACACACACACACACACCTACACCTACCCCTAACACTACCTCTTACATCTAATCCTAACCCCTACACAACACCATCATCCCTAAAACCCCTAAAACCGAACTGATACACATCCAATCCTAATCCCCAAACCCCCAATCCTAACCCCTAAACCTGACCTGTCACCCCTGGGGGTCCTATGGTTGGGGGTTATGGTTATGGTTGGGGTTATGGTTAGGGGTTATGGTTGGGGGTTATGGTTATGGGTTATGGTTAGGGGGTTAGTTGGGGGTTAGCGCGTGGGGTTAGGGGGTCCTTGGGGGTTAGTTATGGTTATGGTTATGGTTATGGTTATGGTTGGGGGTTATGGTTATGGGTTATGGTTAGGGTTGGGGGTTATGGTTATGGGTTATGGTTATGGTTGGGGGTTATGGTTATGGGTTATGGTTAGGGGTTATGGTTAGGGTTATGCTTGGGGGTTATGGTTATGGGTTATGGTTAGGGGTTGGGTTATGGTTATGGTTATGGGTTATGGTTAGGGTTATGCTTGGGGGTTATGGTTATGGGTTATGGTTAGGGGTTATGGTTATGGGTTATGTTTAGGGGTTAGGGGTTATGGTTAGGGTTATGCTTGGGGGTTATGGTTGGGGGTTATGGTTGGGGGGTTATGGTTGGGGGTTATGGTTGGGGGTTATGGTTGGTTGGGGGTTATGGTTGGGGGTTATGGTTGGGTTATGGTTATGGTTGGGGGTTATGGTTATGGGTTATGGTTAGGGGTTAGGGGTTATGGTTAGGGTTATGCTTGGGGGTTATGGTTATGGTTATGGTTGGGTTATGGGGGTTATGGGGTTATGGGGTTATGGTTATGGGTTATGGTATGGTTATGGTTATGAGGGGTTATGGTTAGGGGTTATGGTTGGGGGTTATGGTTATGGTTAGGGGTTATGGTTATGGTTAGGGGGTTATGGTTATGGTTATGGGTTATGGTTATGGTTAGGGGGTTATGGTTATGGGTTATGTTTAGGGGTTATGGTTAGGGGTTATGGTTAGGGGTTATGGGGTTTGGGGGTTATGGTTAGGGTTATGGTTAGGGGGTTATGGGGTTATGGTTGGTTATGGGGGTATGTTATGGTTATGGGTTATGGTTATGGTTAGGGGTTATGGTTATGGGTTATGTTTAGGGGTTATGGTTAGGGGTTAGGGTTATGGTTGGGGGTTATGGTTAGGGGGTTAGGGTTTATGGTTATGGGGGTTCTGGTTTGGGGTTATGGGGGTTATGGTTAGGGGTTATGGTTGGTTATGGTTGGGGGTTATGGTTGGGGGTTATGGTTGGGGGTTATGGTTGGGGGTTATGGTTGGGGGTTATGGTTGGGGGTTATGGTTGGGGGTTATGGTTGGGGGTTATGGTTGGGGGGGGGTTATGGTTGGGGGTTATGGTTGGGGGTTATGGTTGGTTAGGGGTTATGGTTGGGGGTTATGGTTGGGGGTTATGGTTGGGGGTTATGGTTGGGGGTTAGGGGTTGGGGGTTGGTTATATTTAGGGGTTAGGGGTTATGGTTAGGGGTTATGGTTGGTTATGGGTTATGGTTAGGGTTATGCTTGGGGGGGTTATGGTTGGGGGTTATGGGGGTTAGGGGTTAGGGGTTATGGTTAGGGTTATGCTTGGGGGTTATGGTTATGGGTTATGGGTTATGGTTAGGGGTTATGGTTAGGGGTTAGGGTTAGGGTTGGTTAGGGTTAGGGGGGTTAGGGGTTATGGTTAGGGGTTATGGTTAGGGTTATGGTTGGGGGTTATGGTTGGGGGTTATGGTTGGGGGTTATGGTTAGGGGGTTATGGTTATGGTTATGGGGGGTTATGGTTATGGGTTATGGTTATGGTTAGGGGTTATGGTTATGGGTTATGTTGGGGGGTTTGGGGGTTATGGTTAGGTTGGGGGTTATGGTTAGGGGGTTATGGTTAGGGGGTTATGGTTATGGGGGTTATGGTTATGTTGGGGGTTTGGTTATGGTTAGGGTTGGGGTTAGTTAGGGGTTATGGTTATGGGTTATGGTTATGGTTATGGTTAGGGGGTTATGGGTTATGGTTGGGGGTTATGGTTATGGGTTATGTTTAGGGGTTAGGGGTTATGGTTAGGGTTATGCTTGGGGGTTATGGTTATGGGTTATGGTTAGGCTTGGGGGTTATGGTTATGGGTTATGGTTAGGGGTTATGTTTGGGGGTTATGGTTAGGGTTATGGTTAGGGGTTATGGTTGGGGGTTATGGTTAGGGTTATGGTTATGGGTTATGGTTAGGGGGTTATGGTTGGGGATAGGTTGGGGGTTATGGTTGGGGGTTATGGTTAGGGTTATGGTTAGGGTTAGGGTTAGGGTTAGGTTGGGGGTTAGGGGTTATGGTTAGGGGGTTATGGTTAGGGGTTATGGTTAGGGGTTGGGGGTTATGGTTTGGGTTAGGGTTGGGGGTTATGGTTAGGCTTGGGGGTATGGTTGGGGGTTATGGTTGGGGGTTATGGTTGGGGGTTATGGTTGGGGGTTATGGTTGGGGGTTATGGTTGGGGGTTATGGTTGGGGGTTATGGTTGGGGGTTATGGGTTATGGTTGGTTGGGGGTTATGGTTGGGGGTTATGGTTGGGGGTTATGGTTGGGGGTTATGGTTGGGGGTTATGGTTGGGGGTTATGGTTGGGGGTTATGGTTGGGGGTTATGGTTGGTTGGGGGTTATGGTTATGGGGGGTTATGGTGGGGATATGTTTGGGGGTTGGGGGTTATGGTTAGGGGGTTATGGTGGGGATATGGGGTTATGGTTGGGGGTTATGGTTAGGGGTTATGGTTATGTTTGGGGGTTATGGTTGGTTAGGGGGTTATGGTTATGGTTATGTTTGGGTTATGGTTATGGTTATGGTTATGGGTTATGGTTAGGGGTTATGGTTATGGGTTATGTTTAGGGGTTAGGGGTTATGGTTAGGGGTTATGGTTGGGGGTTATGGTTATGGGTTATGTTTGGGGGTTATGGTTGGGGGTTATGGTTGGGGGTTATGGTTATGGGTTATGGTTAGGGGTTATGGTTGGGGGGTTATAGTTGGAGGTTATGGTTAATGGGTTATGGTTGGGGGTTAACCATAACCACTAACACCAATCCTTCCCTTTCTCTATTTCTGTCCTGCAGATGTTTCATCTTTAGCCATAAACAATTAATTGTTTTTTTTTAAACATTTCTACAGAAACCTCTTTTTATCCGAGCATGTGCATGAATATGAATAAATTAATTCCTTCTGACCAATCAGGATGCAGAATTCAGCAGCGTCGTGTAGCGTGAGCAGTACAGTGGCAATAAACGAGTGATTTCAGGTCCTGAATATTCGGATAAAACGCACCTGTTCTTTCAATATCATTTATGATCGCTGTCAGTTTCAGGACTGGAAACAATCTTTCCTCATATTAAACCCAAAAACAAACATTGAGAGTTTTTTTTCCTGGCATTTGGTCCGTAAGAAACAGAAGAACATCTCTGCATTGTTGTTTTGCTGTACCAGGACAACAGAAATATAAATACAAAGGTAGACCGAGCAACACTGCCCCCTCTGGACACTTAAATATAACAGGCCGAGTACTCACCCCTGAGGTACATGAGATGGTATGTAAATCATATGCAAATCACAAACGTCAGAAATCAAATAAAGCAAATTAAATGTTTTATTTGTAAACACTTTAATAGAATCCAGGATTTGACGACTGAAAAGACGATCCGTCACTGTATCAGGATTCTGACATTCTAACCTTCATCACAACAATCTCGACTGGTCGTTTATTTCCAGATTAGTAAATAAACGAGAACACGATGAGACCAGTGTGAGAGAAAAACAACCAGGATGAGAAATAATAAATAGCTTTCTAAAAATTACTCCAACATTCGGCCCTGAAGCTGTAAACATCACACTGCTGCTCTGACAGCTTCCTGCTACTGCTCTCCAACTTCCTCCCACGTCCGGCTATTGGTGGTGTTCAGGGCTGATGGTCAAGGAGGATAATTATCACAGCTGGTGGACTGCTAATGTTCACAGCTGGTCATCAGAGATGGTGGTGTTCAGGCTAATGGTTAGCGGTGTTTAGGGTTGATGGTGATTAGGGATTGTGGTGTTGTTTAGAGTTGGTGGTGTTTTTTAAAATTTTGTTGATGTTTTTGTTGGGTTGGTAGTGTTTATGGGATGTGACTTTCAAAGTCGGTGGTGTTTAAGGTTGGTGGTGTTTAAAGTTGGTGGTGTTTATGGTTGGTGGTGTTCAGGGCTGATGGTCAAGGAGGATAATAATCACAGCTGGTGATTAGGACTGCTGTTGTTCACAGCTGGTCGTCAGAGATGGTGGTGTTCAGGCTAATGGTTAGTGATGTTTAAGGTTGGTGGTGTTTAAAGTTGGTGGTGTTTACAGATGTTGGTGTTTAAAGTTGGTGGTGTTTAAGGTTGGTGGTGTTTAAGGTTGGTGTTTAAGGTTGGCGGTGTTTAAAGTTGGCAGTGTTTAAAGTTGGTGGTGTTTACAGATGTTGGTGACAAAGGTTGGTGGTGTTTGGTGGTGTTTAAGGTTGGTGGTGTTTAAGGTTGGCAGGTTGGTGGTGTTTAAGGTTGGTGGTGTTTACAGATGTTGGTGTTTAAGGTTGGTAGTGTTTAAGGTTGGCAGTGTTTAAGATTGGTGGTGTTTACAGATGTTGGTGGTTGGTGGTGTTTAAGGTTGGCCGTGTTTAAGGTTGGTGGTGTTTACAGATGTTGGTGTTTAAGGTTGGTGGTGTTTAAGGTTGGTGGTGTTTAAGGTTGGCGGTGTTTACAGATGTTGGTGTTTAAGGTTGTCGGTGTTAAAGATTGGTGGTGTTTAAGGTTAGTGGTAAGGTTGGCGGTGTTTAAGGTTGGCAGTGTTTAAGGTTGTCGGTGTTTAAGGTTGGTTGTGTTTAAGGTTGGCAGTGATTAAGGTTGGTGGTGTTTACAGATGTTGGTGTTTAAGGTTGGCGTTGTTTAAGGTTGGCAGTGTTTAAGTGTTTAAGGTTGTCGGTGTTTAAGGTTGGTTGTGTTTAAGGTTGGCAGTGTTGGTGTTAAGGTGTTTAAAGTTTAAGGTTGGTGGTGTTTACAGATGTTGGTGAAGGTTGGTTGTGTTTAAGGTTGGTGGTGTTTAAGGTTGGCAGTGTTTAAGGTGGTGGTGTTTAAGGTTGGTGGTGTTTACAGATGTTGGTGTTTAAGGTTGGTTAGTGTTTAAGGTTGGCAGTGTTTAAGGTTGGTGGTGTTGGTGGTGTTTAAGGTTGGTGGTGTTTACAGGAGGTTTGTTGGTGTTTAAGGTTGGTGTTTAGGTTGGTTGTGTTTAAGTTGGTGGTGTTTAAGGTGTGGTTGGTGTTTAAGGTTGGTTGGTGTTTAAGGTTGGTGGTGTTTAAGGTTGGTGGTGTTTAAGGTTGGTGGTGTTTAAGGTTGGTGGTGTTTAAGGTTGGTGGTGTTTAAGGTTGGTGGTGTTTAAGGTTGGTGGTGTTTAAAGGTTGGCAGTGTTTAAAGTTGGCATGTTGGTGTTTAAGGTTGGTGGTGTTTACAGATGTTGGTGTTACAGGTTGGTGTTTAAGGTTGGTGGTGTTTAAGGTTGGCAGTGTTTAAGGTTGGTGGTGTTTAAGGTTGGCGGTGTTTAAGGTTGGCGGTGTTTACGGGTAATTTAAGGTTGGTTGGTGTTTAAGGTTGGTGGTGTTTAAGGTTGGTTGTGTTTAAGGTGGTGGTGGGTTAAGGTTGGTGTTTAAGGTTGGTGGTGTTTGGTTGGTGGTGTTTAAGGTTGGTGGTGTTTAAGGTTGGTGGTGTTTAAGGTTGGTGGTGTTTAAGGTTGGTGGTGTTTAAGGTTGGTGGGTTGGTGGTGTTTAAGGTTGGTGGGTTGGTTGTGTTTAAGGTTGGTGGTGTTTAAGGTTGGGGTGTTTAAGGTGGTGGGTTGGTGGTGTTTAATGGTGGTGTTTAAGGTTGGTGGTGTTTAAGTGTTTAAGGTTGGTGGTGTTTAAGGTTGGTGGTGTTTAAGGTTGGGGTGTTTAAGGTTGGTGGTGTTTAAGGTGGGTGGTGTTTAATGTCGGTGGTATTTAAGGTGGGTGGTGTTTAAGGTCGGTGGTATTTAAGGTGGGTGGTGTTTAAGGTTGGTGGTATTTAAGGTGGGTGGTGTTTAATGTCGGTGGTAGGGGGTGTGGTGTGTTTAAGGTGGGTGGGTGGTGTTTAAGGTGGGTGGTGTTTAAGGTTGGTGGTGTTTAAGGTTGGTGGTGTTTAATAAGGTTGGTGGTGTTTAAGGTAGTGGTGGTGTT
>JACRUU010000003.1:19582177-19607177 GCA_030449085.1 Kryptopterus vitreolus
CAAATATTATATTATTTTATATATAATATATAATATTATTTGCACTTTATTTTTATTTTTATATACCTTTATTATCACTTTAATGCAATTAACGCATGTTTGAGACACGCCATACTTTTATTATCATTTTACTTTAAAATATATATTTCATGCATTTTTTATTGTCTTATTTTATTGCATGGAAAATATCTTTTTTTTAGCATTAACGTAAACTAACCATACACATTGGGGAGTGAGGGGGGGGGGGAAGGGGGGGGGGGGGGCTGGCTGCTGATTGGTCACTATACACATAATGCAACCCATCTCACACACACACACACACACATTTACACACATTTACACATCACACACATGTTTTCCTTTCTTGATTTTTTACTTCTTTATTTAATATCAGTTCATTAATTTATTTATTATTATATTTTATTATTATTATTATTATTATTATTATTATTATTATTATTATTATTAGCTTGATCTTTACACTTTATAATTATACGTTAATATACCATTTATTTCATTTTCCTGTTGGTTTTCATGTTGGAGCGTTATCAGAAGCATGTTGTACTCTGTATGAATGTGTATAATGTGACAATAAACATTTAGACTTTATTGTTCTTTTTGTTGTGCTGTTGATTCTGCAGGATGATAACGACATGTTCCTAAACGTAACACACGTTTCTCGAGGACACGCGGCGACGAGAAACATTTCTTTCATTCTTTGTTAGAGGAAAGCTGGAGGCTGAATCTGGAGCTGAGACTCGGTGTGTGTGTGTGTGTGTGTGTGTGTGTGTGTGTGTGTGTGTGTGTGTGCGTGTGTGTGTGTGTGATTCAGTCTGACTTTGCCAGACGTTTTGGGTTTGTTTGTGTTGTTACGAGAGCAGGGAGGAAATCAGTCACTTCACTAAAATCATAACCAACAAGAAAAAATCAAACTATGACATCATCAGCAAAGCAGAATGATGAAGAACAGACTGCGATACACACACCCACACACACACACACACACACACACACACACACATACACACACACACTGTCTTACAGCTGCAGGGAAAAAGCCGGGTCTAGTCTAGGTCAGTGTGTGTGTGTGTGTGTGTGTGTGTGTGTGTGTGTGTACATGTGATGCACACTATTAATGATATACTGCACTTAAAACGAATCTGTCTTTAGCGTTAAAAACGTGACGTCATAATGCAGTGAAAAATCCTAAAACAAGCCCCGCCCACCAGCACTTTCATTATAATTCATTCATTCATTCATCTTCTAGCGCTTTATCCGATCTTCCCTCGGGTCACGGGGAGTCTGTGTCTATCTCAGGCGTCTATGGGCATTAAGGCAGGATACACCCTGGATGGAATGCCAACCCATCACACACACACACACACACACACACACACACACACACACACATACATAACACATACACTAGGGGGACAATTTTCCAAGGTGCCAATCAACCTACCGTGCATGTTTTTGGACCGGGGGAGGAACGGGAAGGGAGGAGGAAACCGGACAACCCGGAGAAAAACCCCCTGAGACACGGGGAGAAGAACATGCACAAACTCCACACACACATGGCCTGAGATGGGAATCGAACCCGGACCCTGGCGGTGTGAGGCGAACGTGCTAACCACTACGCCACCGTGCCCCTCTTCATTATAATTATTATTTGTAATTAAAATCATTTAATTGTAATCGTTAAGTAAATTATATAGACATATAACTTACATTAACCACACCCCCATTTTACACACACACACACATACACACACACACACACACACACACACACACATATATATATATATATATATATATATATATATATATATATATATATATATATATATATATATATGACATAA
Organism: Kryptopterus vitreolus; assembly: GCA_030449085.1. Classification (NCBI taxonomy): domain Eukaryota; kingdom Metazoa; phylum Chordata; class Actinopteri; order Siluriformes; family Siluridae; genus Kryptopterus; species Kryptopterus vitreolus. Next base: position 19,584,043 of record JACRUU010000003.1, read on the forward strand.
ATTGTGAAATCTAAATGTTTGATAATGACATGCCGCATGTTTCAGTGTTACAGCAAAATGCAATACATTTCCCAAAACGTCGTAAAAAATATATATATATATATAAAATAAAGCTTTAAGACGGACTGGACGGAGGAAATAAAGCACCGCTGCATGTCGGACTGTGTTTGTAATGCCTCTGAAATGACGATAAAGACAATAAAGACAATACGTCAGTAAATTTTTCTCACGTTACATTGTCACTGTCAGAATCATAAAGAATAAATGATCATATCATTTAAATTATACTCATTCAAAAATGTAATAATCATTTAAAATGTTTCTGTTATTTATTATAACGTTATATTCATTAATAGCTATTAATAATGTAATAAGTACGTTTACTACATTAATTTCTACGTTTATTTTAACTGTAAAATGCTTGAACAATTCATACAATAAAAATATATTTTTAAATTGTATGTGTAATTAATAATTATTAAATTATTAAATAATCATTTACAATGTTTCCATATTTCTGTTATTTATTATACAATTATTGCATTAAAGTTATATACATTAATAGCTATTAATAATGTAATAAGTAAGTTTACTAAATTAATTTCTATGTTTATTGTAAATGTAAAATTACTGAACAATTCCTACAATAAACTTGTAAAATGTTTCAAATTGTATTAAACATTTTGTTTTAAATGTTTTTTGTTATGATATTTTATCATTAATTTGAAACAATATGATATAAATGATAAAATGCAAACACTGGAATGTATTGAGTTTAATTTGTAAAGTAACAACATGAACAACTTTACAAAATAAAATACATGTAAAATAAAAAAGAGAGATTTGGGAAAGTGTTATAAAGATGTTGTGATGAAGAAACATTCAGAGGGACCAAATAAAATCAAACTAACAAACACCAAAAGTCCATCGTTGTTGATATTTATGTGTTCAGTGAAGAAGAATTTCAGTCGAGATCGTTATAAAATACTTTTATATTCATTAAAGTTTAAATTCGTCCTCGTCCAAAAATCTTCTTCTACAGGAACATCATTCATCTTTAACATCTCCTCTTACAAATTACACCACATTTACTGTAGTTTATCAATTCTACTGGATTCTGAATTAAATGCAGGGTGGAGATGCGGGGTGGTGGTGGTGTTGTTGTTGGTGGTGTTTTTGTTGTTGTTGGTGTTGTTGTTGGTGTTGGTGATGGTGGTGTTGGTGAAGGTGATAGTGGTGGGGTTGGTGATGGTGGTGACGGTGGGGTTGGTGATGGTGGTGGTGGTGGTGGTGGTGGTGTTGGTGATGGTGGTGTTGGTGGTGATAGTGGTGGGGTTGGTGATGGTGGTGGTGATGGTGGTGGTGGTGTTGGTGATGGTGGTGGTGATGGTGAATGGTGATGGTGATGGTGTGATGGTGATGATGATGGTGATGGTGGTGGTGGTGAATGGTGATGGTGGTGGTGGTGGTGGTGATGGTGGTGATGGTGGTGGTGATGGTGATGGTGGTGGTGTTGGTGATGGTGGTGTTGGTGGTGTGGTGGTGATGGTGATGGTGATGGTGGTGATGGTGGTCGATTTGGGTGGTATGGTGATGGTGGTGGTGGTGGTGGTGGTTGGTGGTGGTGGTTGGTGAGGTTGGTGGTGGTGGTGGTGGTGGTGTGATGGTGAAGGTGATGGTGATGATGGTGATGTTGATGATGGTGGGATTGATGTTGGTGATGGTGGGGTTGATGGTGATGGTGGATGGTGATGGTGATGATGGTGATGGTGGTGATGGTGATGGTGATGGTGGATGGTGATGGTGGTGATGGTGATGTGTGGTGGTGATGGTGGTGATGGTGAATGGTGGGTGATGGTGATGGTGGTGCTGGTGATGGTGATGGTGATGGTGGTGTTGATGGTGTGATGGTGATGGTGGTGATGATGGTGATGGTGGGGTGTGATGGTGATGGTGGCTGGTGGGGTGGGGTTGATGGGGGTGATGGTGGGTGATGGTGATGATGGTGATGGTGATGGTGGTTGTTGATAGTGTGGATGGTGGGTTGGTGGTGGTGATGGTGATGGGGTTGGTGATGGGGGGTTGGTGATGATGGTGATGGTGGTGTTGGTGATGTTATTGGTGATTGCTGGTGTTGGTGATGGTGGTGGTGATGGTAATGTTGGTGATGGTGGTATTGGTGATGGTGGTGTTGGTAATGATGGTGTTGTGATGGTGAGATGGTGATGGTGGTGTTGGTGGTGTGGTGGTGGTTGGTGATGGTGGTGGTTGGTGATGATGGTGGTGATGGTGGTGTTGATGGTGATGATGGTGTTGGTTTTTGTGAGATGGTAATGGTGGTGTTGTTGTGTGATGGTGGGGTTGTGGTTGGTGGTGTTGGTGATGGTGGTATTGGTGATGGTGGTGTTGGTAATGGTGGTGTTGTGATGGTGATGATGGTGATGGCGGTGTTGGTGGTGGTGTTGGTGGGTGTTGGTGATGTTGGTGATGGTGGTGGTTTTGATGGTGATGATGGTGTTGGTTTTTGTGAGATGGTAATGGTGGTGTTGATGGTGACGATGGTGTTGGTGATGGTTTTGGTGGTATTGGTGATGGTGGTGTTGGTAATGGTGGTGTTGGTGATGGTGATGATGGTGGTGGCGGTGGTGGTGGTGTTGGTGGTGTTGGTGAGGTGGTGCTGTTGGTGATGTTGGTGCGATGGTTGGTGTTGTTGGTTTTTGTGGATGGTATGTGTGTGGTGTGGTGATGGTGATGATGGTGCTGTGGATGATGGTGATGGTGATGGTGGTTGGTGATGGTGGTGGTGTTGGTAATGGTGGTGTTGTGGATGGTGATGATGGTGATGGCGGTGTTGGTGGTGTGGTGGTGGTGTTGGTGAGGTGGTGTTTGATGGTGATGGTGTTGGTTTTTGTGAGATGGTAATGGTGGTGTTGATGGTGACGATGGTGTTGGTGATGGTGGTATTGGTGATGGTGGTGTGGTGATGATGGTTGATGATGGTGGTGGTGTTGGTGGTGATGTGTGGTGGTTGGTGATGGTGATGTGGTGTTGGTGATGGTGGTGGTGGTGATGGCGGTGTTGGTGGTGATGGTGGTGTTGGTGATGTTGTGATGGTTGGTTTTGATGGTGACAATGGTGTTGGTTTTTGTGAGATGGTAATGGTGGTGTTGATGGTGACGATGGTGTTGGTGATGGTGGTATTGGTGATGGTGGTGTTGGTACTGGTGGTGTTGTGATGGTGATGATGGTGTTGGTTTTTGTGAGATGGTAATGGTGGTGTTGATGGTGACGATGGTGTTGGTGATGGTGGTATTGGTGATGGTGGTGTTGGTAATGGTGGTGTTGTGATGGTGATGATGGTGATGGCGGTGTGGTGGTGGTGATGGTGATGGTTGGGTGGTGTTGGTGTTGGTGATGGATGTTGGTGATGGTGGTGTTGATGGTGACGATGGTGTTGGTGATGGTGGTATTGGTGATGGTGGTGTTGGTAATGGTGGTGTTGTGATGGTGATGATGGTGATGGTGGTGTTGGTGGTGTTGGTGGTGTTGTTGATGGTGGTGTTGGTGATGTTGGTGATGGTGGTGTTGGTGATGGTGGTGTTGTGATGGCTGTTGTGGTGGATGTTGATGGTGATGGTGGTGATGGTGATTGTGGTGTTGATGGTGATGGTGGTGTTGTGATAGTGGTGTTGGTGACAGTGTTGGTTATAATGCTGTTGGTGATGGTGATGGTGATGGTGATGTTGGTGATGGTGATGGTGATGATGGTGATGTGATGGTGGTGTTGGTGATGGTGTTGATGATGATGGTGGTGTTGGTGATGATGGTGATGGTGATTGATGGTGATGGTGGTGTTGGTGATGGTGACGATGGTGTTGGTGATTGGTGGTGTGATGGTGATGTTGGTGATGGTGTGATGGTATGGTGATGGTGGTGGTGATGGTGGATGTTACATGATGGTGGAGATGGATGGTGATGGATGGTGGAGGATGAAGGTGATGGTGAGATGGTGATGGAGGTGATGGTCAGATGGTGATGGAGGTGAGGTGAGGTGAGTGATGGGTGAGATGGAGTGGATGGATGGAGATGGTGATGAGTGATTTGAGATGGATGGTGAGATGCTGGTGATGTGAGATGGTGAGATGGAGTGGATGGTGATGTGAGATGGTGATGGAGGTGATGGTGATGGTGATGGAGAGCTGATATTGAGGTGGTGATGGTAGGTGAGGGGTGATATTGGTGTTGGTGGTGAGGTGCGCTGGTGCTGTCGTGGCTGAGGGTGATGGTGAGGGTGATGGTGATGGTGATGGAGGTGATGGTGATGGTGATGATAGTGATGGAAGCTGAGATGATGGTGAGATGATGGTGAGATGGTGATGAGATGGTGATGGTGACGTGATGGTGATGGTGAGATGGTGATGGAGGTGAGATGGTGATGGTGAGATGGTGATGGAGGTGAGATGATGATGGTGAGGTGAGATGGTGATGGAGGTGATTGGGTGGATGGTGAGATGGTGATTGAGGTGATGGTGAGATGGTGATGGAGGTGAGATAGGGTTAGGGTTAGGGTTAGGGTTAGGGATGGAGGTGATGGTAAGATGGTGATGGATGGTGAGATGATGGTGAGATGGTGATGGTGATGGAGGTGATGATGGTGATGGTGATGGATGGTGATGGAGGTGAGATGGTGATGGAGGTGAGGTGATGGTGATGGAGGTGATGGAGGTGATGGTGAGATGGTGATGAGGTGAGATGATGATGAGATGGTGATGGAGGTGATGGTGGATGAGATGATGGAGATGATGAGGTGATGGTGATGGAGGTGAGATGATGGTGAGATGGTGTTGGAGGTGATGGTGAGATGGTGATGTGAGTGATGGTGATGGTGAGATGATGGTGATGGTGATGGTGATGGAGGTGATGGTCAGATGGTGATGGAGGTGAGGTGAGGGTGAGATGGTGATGATGATGATGATGATAGACGGTGGTGAGATGTGTGATGGATGGTGATGGTGAGGATGATGGAGGTGATGGTGAGGTGAGATGGTGATGGAGGTGATGGTGATGAGATGGTGATGTGATGGTGATGGTGATGGATGGTGATGAGATGGATGAGATGATGATGGGTGAGATGGTGAGATGATGGTGAGTGGACGGTGAGATGGTGGATGGTGATGGATGGTGATGTGATGGTGATGGTGATGGTGAGATGGTGATGGATGGTGATGGAGGTGATGGTGAGATGGTGATGGATGTGAGATTGTGAGGTGAGATGGTGAGATGGAGGTGAGGTGGATGGTTAGATGGTGATGGAGGTGAGATAACGGTGAGATGGTGATGGAGGTGAGATGATGGTTAGATGGTGATGGAGGTGAGATAACGGTGAGATGGTGATGGAGGTGAGATGAGTGAGATGGGTGATGAGGTGAGGATGAGGTGGATGATGAAGGTGAGATGAGGTGAGATGATGGTGAGATGGGTGATGATGGAGGTGATGGTGAGATGTGATGGAGGTGGTGGTGATGGTGAGATGGGTGATGAGATGGTGAGATGATGGTGATGGATGGTGATGGGTGTGATGGTGAGATGGTGATGGACGTGATGGTGATGGAGGTGAGATGATGGTGAGATGGTGATGGAGTGTGATGGTGAGATGGTGATGGATGTGATTGTGATGGTGATGGAGGTGATGGGTGGAGGTGATGATGAGGTGATGTGATGGTGATGGAGATGATGATGATGATGACGGTGAATGGAGGGTGATTGTGGAGTAGAGATGATGGAGGTGATGGTGATGGTGATGGTGATGATGGTGAGATGGTGATGGTATGGGTGATGGTGGTGGTGGTGAGATGATGGTGAGATGGTGATGGGTGTGATGGTGAGATGGTGATGGACGGTGATGGTGATGGATGGTGATGGAGGTGAGATGGTGATGGAGATGGTGATGGATGGTGATGGATGGATGACGGTGAGATGGTGATGGAGGTGAGATGGTGAATGGTTAGATGGTGATGGAGGTGAGATGATGGTGAGATTTTGATGGAGGTGATGGTGATGGTGAGATGTGATGATGGAGGTGATGGAGGTGATGAGTGGATTGGTGAGGATGGTGGTGATGGAGGTGAGATGATGGTGAGATGGTGATGGTGATGGAGATGTGATGGTGAGATGGTGATGGAGGTGATGAGATGATGATGGTGAGGTGATGGTGAGACGGTGATGGAGGTGATGGTGATGGTGATGATGATGGTGAGGTGATGATGGTGATGGTGATGTGAGGTGATGATATGTGATGGTGGTGAGTGATGGTGAGATGGTGATGGATGGGGATGGTGATGGTGAGATGGTGATGGACGGATGGGTGGAGGAGATGGTGATGGAGTGGGATGGTGATGGAGGTGATGGTGATGGAGATGATGGAGATGATGGGTGATGGTGAGGTGATGGATGGAGGTGAGATGGATGAGATGGTGATGGAGGTGATGGAAGATGGTGAGATGGTGATGGGTGGTGAGATGATGGTGAGATGGTGATGGTGAGAGATGGTGATGGAGGTGAGGTGATGGTGAGATGGTGATGGAGGTGATGGTGATGGTGAGATGGTGATGGAGATGGTGATGGTGATGGAGGTGATGGTGATGGTGAGATGGTGATGGATGGTGATGGAGGTGAGGTGATGGTGATGACTGATGGTGATGGAGGTGATGGGATGGTGATGATGGTGATGGATGATGGATGGTGATGGTGATGGTGAGATGGTGATGGAGGTGAGTGACGGTGAGATGGTGATGGAGGTGAGATGGTGATGGAGGTGAGATGACGGTGAGATGGTGACGGTGAGATGGTGATGGAGGTGATGGGTGAGGTGGTGATGAGGTGAGATGTGTGAGGTGTGGTGGTGGAGGGTGATGGAGGGTGTGAGATGTGTGGAGGTGTGATGGAGTGTGATGAGGGTGATGGAGGTGGAGTCCCCCCTGATGGAGGTGTGATGGAGGTGGTGATGTGTGATGAAGGTGAGATGGTGATGGTGATGGTGAGATGGTGATGGATGGGTGAGATGACGATGGTGTGGGAGGTGAGATGGTGATGGAAGGTGATGGTGATTGTGAGGTGATGGTGATGTGATGGTGATGGAGGTGATGGTGAGATGTGATGTGGTGATGGATGGGTGGATGGTGAGATGTGATGGAGGTGAGATGATCCCCGATGGTGAGATGGTGATGGAGGTGATGGTGATGGTGATGGAGGTGGAGGTGATGGTGAGATGGTGAGATGGTGATGGATGGTGATGGTGATGGTGAGATGGTGGATGGTGAGATGGTGATGTGATGGTGATGGTGATGATGATGGTGATGGGGTGATGATGATGGAGATGTGATGGGGATGGTGAGGTGGAGGTGATGATGATGGTGAGATGGACGGTGGAAGGTGATGGTGAGATGGATGGTGATGTGAGGATGGATGGTGATGATGGTGGGATTGATGGTGATGGAGGTGAGATGACGGTGAGATGGTGAGATGAGTGAGATGGTGTGATGGAGGTGATGATGGATGGTGTGAGATGGTGAGGTGGATGGTGATATGGTGATGGTGATGGTGAGATGGTGATGGAAGTGATGGTGATTGTGATGGTGAGATGGTGATGGTGAGATGGTGATGGTGAGATGGTGATGGACGTGAGATGGTGATGGAGGTGAGAGGTGACGGTGAGATGGTGGTGATGGATGGTGATGGTGATGGATGAGATGGTGATGGAGGTGAGATGACGGTGATGGTGATGGTGATGGTGAGATGGTGATGGGGGGAGGTGAGTGATGGAGGTAGATGGAGGTGAGATGGTGATGGAGGTGAGATGACGGTGAGATGGTGACGGGTGATGATGAGTGATGGTGGAGTGATGAGTGATGGTGAGATGGTGATGGAGGTGAGATGACGGTGAGATGGTGATGGTGAGATGGTGATGGATGGTGATGGTGATGGTGAGATGGTGATGGAGGTGAGATGATGGTTGAGACGGTGATGGTGATGGAGGTGGGTGGTGATGAGGTGAGATGACGGTGAGATGGTTGATGGATGTTGAGGGTTTTGAGATGAGATGGTGATGGATGGTGATGGTGAGATGGTGATGGTGATGATGGTGATGGTGATGGAGGTTGATGGTGATGGAGGTGATGGTGATGATGGATGGAGTGATGAGGTGATGGTGAGATGGTGAGATGGTGATGGTGAGATGTGATGGATGGAGGTGAGATGACAGTGGGATGGTGAGATGGTGATGGGAGGTGATGGTGAGATGGTGATGGTGAGATGGTGATGGAGGTGAGATGGTGATGGAGGTGAGGTGACGGTGAGATGGTGATGGTGATGGTGATGGTGATGGTCAGATGATGGTGATAGGATGGATGACGGTGAGATGGTGATGGAGGTGAGATGACGGTGAGATGGTGATGGATGGAGGGGTGGTGATGATGATGGTGAGATGGTGACGGTGAGATGGTGATGGAGGTGAGATGGTGATGGAGGTGAGATGGTGATGGTGAGGTGATGGTGAGATGGTGATGGAGGTGAGATGGTGACGAGGATGATGTGGTGAGATGGTGATGGAGGTGAGTGTGATGATGGTGATGGAGGTGACGGATGAGATTGGTGATGAGGGTGAGTGGTGATGGATGGTGATGGTGAGATGGTGATGGTGAGATGGTGATGGAGGTGAGATGGTGATGGAGGTGATGGTGATGGTGATGGAGGTGAGGTGATGGTGGAGAGGTGTGTGATGGAGGTGAGGATGGTGAGATGAGATGGTGACGAGGTGAGGATGACGTGGATGGATGACGTGATGACGGTGAGATGGTGATGAAGGTGAGGTGATGGTGAGATGGTGATGACGGTGAGATGGTGATGGATGGTGATGGGATGAGGTGGTGTGGATGGTGATGGAGGTGAGGTGATGGTGGCCAGGCGTGTAGTGGAGGTAAATGTCTCTCCATGTCGTCCCGCATCTCAAATCAAATGCATCAGTGAACAGATGTTTACTGTCACAGTGGACGATCATGGCCGGCATGCGAGTGCGGTGCGAATGCGGTGCGAGAGCGCTTTGCGAGGGCGGCGATTGATTGTGGCTTCACGCGTGCGAGCTTTTGGCGAGAGGTCAGAACCTGAGCGTTTCTCCACACCTCACCTCAGCACGACTCTGACATCCACCAACGTCTGATTTCTCCACAGGAGGAGGAAGAAGAGTAACGGCGATGAGCGCGAGACAGAGGTTATGAAAGGTGAATAAATTTAACTCTTTCTCTTCCACTCTGAGGAACGATGTAAAAATTATTTCTCAAACATTTATAGGAAAAAAAGAAATATATAGGAAAATAAATATGTAAATAAATGTACAAATATTTTGTGGCTACAGTGAGCACGGTGATTTAGTGTTTATCACATTCTCCTCACACCGCCAGGGTCCGGGTTCGATTCCCGTCTCGGCCATGTGTGTGTGGAGTTTGTGCATGTTCTCCCCGTGCCTCAGGGGGTTTTTCTCCGGGTTCTCCGGTTTCCTCCCCCGGTCCAAAAACATGCACGGTAGGTTGATTGGCACCTTGGAAAATTGTCCCTAGTGTATGAATGTGTGTGTGTGTGTGTGTGTGTGTGTGTGTGTGTGTGTGTGTGTCCTGCGATGGTTTGGTATTCCATACAGGGTGTATCCTGCCTTAATACCCATAGACGCCTGGTATTCCAGGTTCCCCACGACTTGAGAGAAGATTGGATAAAACGGTAGAAGATGAATGAATGAATGTTGCTACTTCGACATGTGATATTTTATATGATAATGATAAGTACCATAATTTTGAGATAGTGGAGGTGGTGATGAGGTGGTGATGAGGTGGTGGTGATTAAGTGGTGATGAGGTGGTGATGAGGTGGTGGTGATTAAGTGGTGATGAGGTGGTGATTAGGTGGTGATAAAGTGGTGATGATGTGGTGGTGATGAGGTGGTGATGAGGTGGTGGTGAAGAGGTGATGATGAGGTGATGATGGTGAGTTAGTGATTAAGTGGTGATGATGTGGTGTTGAGGTGGTGGTTATGAGGTGGTGATTAAGTGGTGATGTGGTAATGAGGAGGTGGTGATGAGGTGGTGATGATGTGGTGATTAAGTGGTGATGAGGTGGTGGTGAGGAGATGGTGATGAGGTGGTGATGAAGTTGTGATTGTGGTGATTATGGGGTTGATGAGGTGGTGATTAAGTGGTGATGAAGTGATGATGAGTTGATGATGATGAGGTGGTGATGAAGTGATTGTAATGAAGTGGTGATGAGGTGATGGTGAGGAGGTGGTGATGAAGTGACTGTAACGAAGTGGTGATGAGGTGATGGTGAGGAGGTGGTGATTAAGTGGTGATGAGGTGGTGATTAGGTGGTGATTAAGTGGTGATGATGGTGGTGAGGAGATGGTGATGAGGTGGTGATGAATTTGTGATTGTGGTGATTATGGGGTTGACGAGGTGGTGATTGAGGTGACCTGATGACTGCGGTGGTGTGCGGTTGTGTGATGGTGGTGATGATGAGGTGATGATGATGAGGTGGTGATGAAGTGATGGTGATGAGGTGGTGATGAAGTGATAAATCACCAAGGATTGTGTAAAGCACCCAGGACTTCATTCATGTATTCTCCTGTGCTCCTTCTCCAAGGCCATCCTACTAGTAAAAGAAAGTTATTCTCAACCAGGGAACTGAAAGTAGATAAGAGCATTCCAGGACTGGTAGGGAAACAGCGGCCTCTACAGGACGAAAAGCAAACTGCAGGCCAGAGAAATGAGAGAAGGAACTCCAGTTAATGATCTTCCATGTTGGATAGTCACATTTTTCCTAGATGATTCCAAAGTTTCAGCAGGAACGACAGTCTGGGAAAAGATCTTGGCATGTAGGAAAATATCATTAAGTAGCCGATGTGAATTCCAGAGTGCAGGGACAGAACCGTGAGCCTCGTGTAGCGTGGACGGAGGACGGAGGACGGAGGAGCAGGGGGTGATGATTGTGGCACATGAGGAACAAACACTGGAGAGAAGGAGACGATTGGTGGAGATCAAGTGTGTTTCATTGCATATTGCTTTCTGGAGATGATTTTAGCTGTTAATTATGCTGCTGACTTGAGAAGGATGAAGAAAGTCCACACTGCTCAGATCATTCTATTAGAACCAGCGATAGTTATGGAGAAAAGACACTTGGTTGCTTGACACTTGAAAGTTAAACGGGTTTAATTCAAAGATGAATGGAGATACAGAGGATGGAGCTACGTCTGCTGTGTTCAGTCTGCCTGTAAGATATAGAGACGTTAAGGTGGTGAGAACTTGGAGAAGGTGGTGAGAAGCGAGACTAGGAGAGTGTATGAGGTGGAATTAAAACCAGTCCAGAGTAACTGTGTTATTGTCCAGAGTAACAGTGTTACTGTCCAGTGTAACAGTGTTATTGTCCAGAGTAACAGTGTTACTGTCCAGTGTAACAGTGTTATTGTCCAGAGTAACAGTGTTACTATCCAGTGTAACAGTGTTATTGTCCAGAGTAACAGTGTTACTGTCCAGTGTAACAGTGTTATTGTCCAGAGTAACAGTGTTACTGTTCAGTGTAACTGTGTTATTGTCCAGAGTAACAGTGTTACTGTTCAGTGTAACTGTGTTATTGTCCAGAGTAACAGTGTTACTGTCCAGTGTAACAGTGTTATTGTCCAGAGTAACAGTGTTACTATCCAGTGTAACAGTGTTATTGTCCAGAGTAACAGTGTTACTGTTCAGTGTAACAGTGTTATTGTCCAGAGTAATAGTGTTACTGTTCAGTGTAACTGTGTTATTGTCCAGAGTAACAGTGTTACTGTTCAGTGTAACTGTGTTATTGTCCAGAGTAACAGTGTTACTGTTCAGTGTAACTGTGTTATTGTCCAGAGTAACAGTGTTACTGTCCCGTTTAACATTGTTATTGTCCGATACAACTGTTATTAGTGTCCAGTGTAACTGTTATTGTCCAGTGTGACAGTGTTATTGTCCAGAGTAACAGTGTTACTGTTCAGTGTAACAGTGTTACTGTCCTGTTTAGCATTGTTATTGTCCAGTGTAACAGTGTTACTGTTGAGTGTAACAGTGTTATTGTCCAGTGTAACAGTGTTACTGTTGTGTGTAACAGTGTTACTGTTGAATGTAACAGTGTTATTGTCCAGTGTAACAGTGTTACTTTCCAGTGTAACAGTGTAGTGTTACTGTCCAGTGTAAGTGTTATTGTCCAGTGTAACAGTGTTATTGTCCAGTGTAATAGTGTTATTGTCCAGTGTAACAGTGTTACTGTCCAGTGTAACAGTGTTACTGACCAGTGTAACTGTGCTATTGTCCAGTGTGTTATTGTCCAGTGTAAGTGTGTTATTGTCCAGTGTACCTGTAATTGTCGAGTGTAACAGTGTTATTGTCCCGTTTAACATTGTTATTGTCCGCTACAACTGTTATTATTGTGCAGTGTAATAGTGTTATCGTGCAGTGTAATAGTGTTATTGTGCAGTGTAATAGTGTTATTGTGCAGTGTAAATGTTATTGTTCAGTGTAAATGTTATTAATAGTGTAATGTTATTAATACTATTAAATGTTGTTAATAGTGTAATAGTGTATTAGTGTAGTGTAATAGTGTAATAGTGTAATAGTGTAATAGTGTAATAGTGTAATGTAATAGTGTAATGTAATAGTGTTATTGTGTAGTGTAATAGTGTAATAGTGCAGTGTAATAGTGTTATTGTGCAGTGTAATAGTGTTATTGTGTAGTGTAATAGTGTAATAGTGTAGTGTAATAGTGTTATTGTGTAGTGTAATAGTGTTATTGTGTAGTGTAATAGTGTTATTGTGTAGTGTAATAGTGTTATTGTGTAGTGTAATAGTGTTATTGTGTAGTGTAATAGTGTTATTGTGTAGTGTAATAGTGTAATAGTGTTATTGTGTAATAGTGTAATAGTGTAGTGTAATAGTGTAATAGTGTAATAGTGTAATAGTGTAATAGTGTAATAGTGTAATAGTGTAATAGTGTAGTGTAATAGTGTAATAGTGTAGTGTAATAGTGTTATTGTATAGTGTAATAGTGTAATAGTGTAGTGTAAGTAGTGTAATAGTGTAGTGTAATAGTGTGTAATAGTGTAGTGTTATAGTGTTATTGTGTACTCGTGTATAGTGTAATAGTGTAATAATAGTGTAATAGTGTAGTGTAATAGTGTAATGTAATAGTGTAATAGTGTTATTGTGCAGTGTAATAGTGAAATAGTGCAGTGTACTCGTGTAATAGTGTAGTGTAATAGTGTTATTGTGTAGTGTAATAGTGTTATTGTGTAGTGTAATAGTGTTATTGTGTAGTGTAATAGTGTTATTGTGTAGTGTAATAGTGTTATTGTGTAGTGTAATAGTGTTATTGTGTAGTGTAATAGTGTAATAGTGTAGTGTAATAGTGTTAATGTGCAGTGTAATAGTGTTATTGTGTAGTGTAATAGTGTAGTAGTGTTATAGTGTAGTGTAATAGTGTTATAGTGCAGTGTAGTGTAAGTGTAGTGTAATAGTGTAATAGTGTAGTGTTATTGTGTAGTGTAATAGTGTAATAGTGTTATTGTGCAGTGTAATAGTGAAATAGTGCAGTGTATGTAGTGCATAGTGTAATTGTGGCGTGTGTAGTGTAGTGTGTGTAATAGTGTGTAATAGTGTAATTGTTAGTGTAATAGTGTATTGTGCAGTGTAGTGTAATAAGTGTTATTGTGCAGTGTAGTGTTATTGTGTAGTGTAATAGTGTAATAGTGTATAGTGTGTGGTAGTGTAATGTTTGTGTAGTGTAATAGTGTTATTGTGTAGTGTATAGTGTAAGTAGTGTAGTGTAATAGTGTAATATTGTAATAGTGTAATAGTGTAATAGTGTTATTGTGTAGTGTAATAGTGTAATAGTGTTATTGTGTAGTGTAATAGTGTTATTGTGTAGTGTAATAGTGTAATAGTGTTATTGTGTAGTGTAATAGTGTAATTGTGTAGTGTAATAGTGTTATTGTGTAGTGTAATAGTGTAATAGTGTTATTGTGCAGTGTAAGTGTTATTGTGTAGTGTAATAGTGTTATTGTGTAGTGTAATAGTGTTATTGTGTAGTGTAATAGTGTTATTGTGCAGTGTAATAGTGTTATTGTGCAGTGTAAATGTTATTGTTCAGTGTAAATGTTATTGTGCAGTGTAAATGTTATTAATAGTGTAATGTTATTAATACTATTAAATGTTGTTAATAGTGTAATAGTGTATTAGTGTAGTGTAATAGTGTAATAGTGTAATAGTGTAATAGTGTAGTGTAATAGTGTAATAGTGTAATAGTGTAATAGTGTAATAGTGTAATAGTGTTATTGTGTAGTGTAATAGTGTAATAGTGTAATAGTGTAATAGTGTAATAGTGTAATAGTGTAATAGTGTAATAGTGTAATAGTGTAATAGTGTAATAGTGTAATAGTGTAATAGTGTAATAGTGTAATAGTGTAATAGTGTACTAGTGTAGTGTAATAGTGTAGTGTAATAGTGTAATAGTGTAATAGTGTAATAGTGTAATAGTGTAATAGTGTAATAGTGTAGTGTAATAGTGTAATAGTGTAATAGTGTAATAGTGTTATTGTGTAGTGTAATAGTGTTATTGTGTAGTGTAATAGTGTAATAGTGTAATAGTGTATTAGTGTAGTGTAATAGTGTAATAGTGTTATAGATGGATGATCAGGTGAGGAGTCGAGGGAGACGGAGGCTTTGTGGAGAGGTGCAGGTGGATTAGATGATGAGAAGCAGGCGCGATCGCTGCCATCAGCCAGATGTTCCACCAACACACAAAGAGAAACGCGAAAGAGAAGAAAACGCAACCACACGACCACAAACATGATATTTTTAAATAAATAAAATGAGATATAAAATCTGACGATATTCTGAAATGACGAGATTTTAATAGATTGTTTTTCTTCATGAATTATTGAGAATGATAATAATAATAATAATAATAATAATAATAATAATAATATAATGATTTCAGACTGAATAATGAGATTTGGAGGTTTTATAACAATAATCACTGTTTGTACGTCTGTAACGGTGCCATCACACACACACACACACACACACACACACACACACACACACCTCCATGTCAAGGATCTATATATATACACACACGTATAATTTTTTTTTTTGTTTGTTTGTTTTCATCAGAATTGTTTGTATTGATCGAGTTTGTGAGATGAAGAACAGACAGATCGGGGATTTGGGTGTAAACACGGGACAGAACATCGCCCGCTACAGGACGCTCGATCCGGAGCCGAGGCGGCGCTTCATCTCCCGCTGTGTCATCTTTTTGACAGAAGCCTGTGTGTGTGTGTGTGTGTGTGTGTGTGTGCATAGTGAAACTTTGCCAATATCTTTATTGTGGTCAGCAAACTTTAAGTGTGTGATGTAATTTTTAGCATCTTGCATTGCGTGAGTGCATTGTGTGTGTGCGTGTGTGTGTGTGTGTTGTGTGTGTGTGTGTGTGTGTGTGTGTGTGTGTTGCATCAGCGCTCAGTCCGAGCTCCACAATTAGAAAAGTACACTTCTCTGTAGATGACTTTAGGGCCCGCGGCTGAAGAGCGTACTTCACTTTTTCTCTTTTTTTTTTTTTCCTTTTTTTTTTCCTTTTTTTTTTTTTTTTCCAAAGCAGACTTTTCTTGCGTGTCTGAGAACTACTCGCGGCCTTTTTCCCTCTTTTTGCAGAAAGCCCAGGCAGATGAAAGGAAACACTCGAGTGGATTAAAGTGCTCAGAATGGATCAACATCAAACCACCAGAGTTTTGGGCCCTCTACATTTTTCAGCCACAGTCAATAGATCTAAATATTTCACCGCGCCCGGGCCGATTTATTGTTTGATGTTTTAAAAACTCGAGCGGAATGAAAGAAAATTCATTATGAAGCGTCGAGCCCCTGCGCGAAACCCTGCGCCATCGGGCTTTGAACCGGGAGTTTAGCCGGGATATCGATCATTCTCTTTCTTCTGTGACAAAGGCCACCAGGGACGCCTCGGGTGTGTGAGCGCTGAGGAGCGTTGCCAATAACGCCAGACAGACAACACACACACACACACACACACACACACACAGGTGAGGCCAGCTCCACACACACACACACACACACATGCATGCACCCCTCGGACGCTTTGTTCTCCGTCTCGACTCAATTAAAGGCCACGCAGGGACCAGGATTTGAAAAAAACATGCACATAAGGGAAGATTTTGGCAGATGGACTTGGCATTTATTGATCCTCCACCCACAGAAAACACACACACTCACACACACACACACACACACACACACAGGCACAGGGTGAATTTCCCTCTCACTTACACCGGTACTGTCGGCTAACGAGCATTTTGCAACTCAGAGGTCAAAGCTCATGCAGGAATAAAATCACAAAATGTCACAGACACACACGTCCAGATCCACTACAGCCCTCTGTTTATCACCTGTTTATCACCTGTTTATCACCTGTTTATCACCTGTTTATCACCTGTTTATCACCTGTTTATCACCTGTTTATCACCTGTTTATCACCTGTTTATCACCTGTTTATCACCTGTTTATCACCTGATTATCACATGATTATCACCTGATTATCACCTGTTTATCACCTGTTTATCACCTGTTTATCATCTGTTTATAACCTGTTTATCACCTTTATTTCAATTATAAATCATCATCATAGGATTTACATGAAATTAACATTTTGTAAATGATTCATCGGATGTGCTTTTACTGATTTATACAAACAAAAAATACAGAAACAAATTAATTCCTGCACCGAGCACCAAGTGACAGTAATATATATTATAATTCACTAATGTTATAAATGTGTTATAACGCAGTGTGCATTATTATATGAGTGATCTGCTCCTTCACTCTGCTTCGTGTTGTGAGAACGGACGAAACCCAAACAACAAATAAATAAATAAATAAACATTCAGTGCATCCACTCACACTTCCTAAATTTCCCCCAATGACGCCCTCTATCTGCGCATTCACAACAGGTACGATCTCCTCACTATATTAGTGTATATTACCGTATGGAACCTTACGCAAGCGCATCGCATTCCCAAATCCGTATTACTGCAATAAAGCGCATTTTTACTGAACGCAATAAAGCGCTTCCGTATAACCTAAACACCGTATCACCAGTTTATATGGAAAAGCAACCGGAACACAATTCTTAAAGGAGCCACGTCCCATATTTTACACTTCAAACCAACACTAAACAAATAACATTGTCATTAACAAGAAATTACTATTAAAATAATCATTTCTAGAGTAAAATAAATATGAAAAAATCAATAATTTTGAAAGATTTGGAGAGAAATATATATAATTATAACATCTGTTACAGGTTTTTACAGTATTACAAACATGAAAAGTATTCATTTATGCTATATTGATTAATGTGCGTTATTTATATACCACTGTATTTAAACTTTTTGACCGTTTTAATTAAAAATATAAACAAATAAATATATAAATGAGGTTAAATTAAAACCATCTACTCAACACATATTTACTCATATAGTAACAAATAAATAAAAATAAAAATATACAAATATCGAGCGCCAATATCTGCCATGATGCGCACGATTATTTTTAAATTCCGCCAGTTAAAAGCGTCCGTGTGGAAACATGGAGAACGTTGGTGTGGTGATGATTCATCCTCCATAAGGAAACGTGTAAAGGAGCTTTGAAAGCTACATCATAGCGTAGGAATGATAGAGATCCAGCCACAGGAACCGTAAGTGATCAGCAGGAGATCAGCAGAAGATCAGCAGGTGATCAACAGGAGATCTGCAGGAGATCTGCAGGAGATCAGCAGGAGATCAGCAGGTGATCAGCAGGAGATCTGCAGGTTATCAGCAGGAGATCAGCAGGTGATCAGCAGGAGATCTGCAGGTTATCAGCAGGAGATCTGCAGAAGTTATCAGCAGGAGATCAGCAGGTGATCAGCAGGAGATCTGCAGGTTATCAGCAGGAGATCAGCAGGAGATCAGCAGGAGATCAGCAGGAGACCAGCAGGTGATCAGCAGGAGATCAGCAGGAGATCTGCAGGTTATCAGCAGGAGATCTGCAGGTTATCAGCAGGAGATCAGCAGGTTATCAGCAGGAGATCTGCAGGTTATCAGCAGGAGATCAGCAGGTGATCAGCAGGAGATCTGCAGGTTATCAGCAGGAGATCTGCAGGTTATCAGCAGGAGATCAGCAGGTTATCAGCAGGAGATCAGCAGGAGACCAGCAGGTGATCAGCAGGAGATCAGCAGGAGATCAGCAGGAGATCTGCAGGTTATCAGCAGGAGATCTGCAGGAGATCAGCAGGAGATCTGCAGGTTATCAGCAGGAGATCTGCAGGTGATCAGCAGGAGATCAGCAGGTGATCAGCAGGAGACCAGCAGGTGATCAGCAGGTGATCAGCAGGAGACCAGCAGGTGATCAGCAGGAGATCAGCAGGAGACCAGCAGGTGATCAGCAGGAGATCAGCAGGAGATCAGCAGGTGATCAGCAGGAGAACGCTGTGGAAATTTTTCTGTTTGGACTGGAAATCACTGAGCATTTTATCACATTATAGAAGGAAATCCAATTCAGAAATGTTGATCTGATGCTCCCATTCAAGTTTGTGCTCATGAATACGACTCTGGAGCGAGTTATACTGATAATGATGATGATGATGATGATGATGATGATGATGATGATGATAAGACTGGTTCCTCACCAGGTTCCTCCTGGGATTTAAATCTCTCAAATGATGTAAATAGAAGCTCTATTTTTAAATGATATTTTAATCAGCAGCTGCTTCACGACTTCCCAATAAAATAAACAATTTTCGCGGTTGTGAAAAACTATTGGCACCCCGTAAGTCCAGAGTCCTTCATAAATAAATAAATAAAAAGCCTGAAGAGAAACTCCTGCGTCGGGATGTGTTGTTGTTGTTGTTGTTGTTGTTTGGGAGCGGGCACAGAGGGGAGACACTCGGATCTTTAATTACACGCGTCATGGTGATAAACTGAGAGTGTCAGAATAGGGCTTCTGTTAGCAAAGCTGGAACAAACAACACGCGTGGAACACACGGCGTCTGTAAACATGCTGCTGCGTGTCGGAGGTGAAAGACACGGACGTGGACGACTGAACCTGCTGTGACACCCGGTCCCAAGGCTTTAATCAAACCCGTCTCACACACACACACACACACACACACAGAGTGTAGGTCAGCTGGAACTTCAGTGTACAGGATGTTATTTCCCAAAATAAAGCTTTATTATTTCAACATTTTCACGCCCAATCAAAGCTCTGTAGGAAAATAATGTGCCTCGTTGCTCGCTAATTAAAGCTAACATGCAAAAAAAACAAAACAAAAAACAAAAAAAAAAACAACGTGCATCCACTCACGCTTCCGAAATGTCCTCACATCACACCTTCTAGCTGCACGTTCACAACAGGTACGAGTTAAGGGCGACAGCTTGGCAACGCCGGTGCTTAAACCCCAGACCTTCCCCATCAGTAACCCAACTACCACTGAGCCACCCCCCCCTCCACCAGTGTAGATGGAAAAAAGCAACCAAAACCGGAACAGAATTCTTAAAGGAGCCATGTTCAATATTTTACAATTAAAACAACCAGTAAACAAAGTAACACTGAAATTAACAAGAAATTTATATTTTCTAGAGTGAAATAAATATGAAATAATCAATCATTTTATTAAAGGGGGAGATTTTTGTATAGAAATGTATATAATTATAACATCAGTTACAGTTCGTTTATTATAAACGTGAAAAGTGTTCTCATTGAAAACAAATAATCTGCGATTAATCACGAGTTAACTCCTGCAAATCGTGCGAATAATCCAGATAGATTATAGATTTTGATCTATTGACAGTATCCTATATATAATATAATATAATATAATATAATATATAAGGGGCACGGTGGCTTAGTGGTTAGCACGTTCGCCTCACACCGCCAGGATCCGGGTTCGATTCCCATCTCGGCCATGTGTGTGTGGAGTTTGTGCATGTTCTCCCCGTGCCTCAGGGGGGTTTTTTCTCCGGGTTCTCCGGTTTTTCCCTCCCGGTCCAAAAACATGCACGGTAGGTTGATTGGCAACCTTGGAAAATTGTCCCTAGTGTATGAATGTGTGTGTGAATGTGTGTGTGTGTGTCCTGTGATGGGTTGGCATTCCGTCCAGGGTGTATCCTGCCTTAATGCCCATAGACGCCTGAGATAGGCACAGACTCCCCGTGACCCGAGGGAAGATCGGATAAAGCGGTAGTAGAAGATGAATGAATGAATGATATAATATAATATAATATAATATAATATAATATAATTTTGTTACTAATTCAGGTTATTCTCTGAATGTTGTTACACACTTTTAACAGTTGCGTTACGGGGACCGTGTGTTTTCGGCCGATACGTCGCACACACTTCCGAACGCTGTATTTTTTTTATGTTTTTTTTTTTTTTGTTTTGCGTACCGGCTCATGAAGCGTGACCTCTGCAACGCACAGCCCCAGAGGATGATGGGTAATGTTATGGGCCACATGTAGAGCTGAGGATTATGATTGATGCTGTGCGTGTTATTGAACATGTGAGAGCGGTTAGACCTCCGTGTTTTCCTCCTGCTTTTGTTATTCATGCGCAAACGCAGCTCTGCTGAGAGCCATTTCACCGTTACACACACACACACACACACACACACACACAACCTGATCACACACTTGCTCATTTGCAGTGCATGCAGAAATGTCCTTTAAGGAATTTGTGGTATATCCGATTGAAAATAATCACAAGCAGATGAGCGCAATCTCCGGTGTTTTCCTTCCTGAGCGCGAGTGTGGATTTACACGACCACGATACCTACACGGCCAAATCACCAAATCACACTGCTTTACTTTATACACATTTCTACAGCATTTACACAAGGCAGCATTTTTA
Organism: Kryptopterus vitreolus; assembly: GCA_030449085.1. Lineage (NCBI taxonomy): Eukaryota > Metazoa > Chordata > Actinopteri > Siluriformes > Siluridae > Kryptopterus > Kryptopterus vitreolus. The sequence goes on from JACRUU010000003.1 coordinate 19,605,050, forward strand.
AAACAGAGATGTTTATTTATCTCAGAGATAAGTATTACTCTAACGTGCATCTTTGTGTTTTAGGAAATTTCAAACACTTTATATATAACACTTTATTACATACTTTATAACTTATATTTATATATAAATATACACTTTATATGTAGAGTTGGATAAACACAAAGTCCAGGAATCGTTTATGAAATATAAAGTTCTGTGTGATATTAAAGATTACTAATTAATTATAATACTAAGATTAGTAATAATACTAATAATGTTAGTAATCAGTGAGCACAATGTTTTTAGCTTTCTGCCGATATAGAGATTTATATATTTTGTAAATAATTTCACTATATATTCTTTATGTGTTTTGGTTTTACATTTTTTTTTTAGGTATAGAGATTTTTTTTTGCTTTATAGATTTTTTTTTTGTATAGAGATTTTTGGTTTTTTTAATTTAGTATAGAATTTTTTTATGTGTGCCGGTTTTTTGTATTTGTTTTGATATACATTTATTAAGGATTATTTTGTAGAATAAAATTTATTTTGTATTTTTTTTTTTTTTTTTTTTTTTATTTTGGCATAGAGATGTATATTTTGCTATTTATGGGGGATAAATACATCTTTTTTCGCAGGTGGGGGGTTAGGGGGGGGGGGGGGGGGGGGGGGGGGGGGGGGTGGGGGGGGGGGGGGGGGGGGGGATCGGGTTGGGGGGGCGATGTGGGGGGGTTGTTGGTAGCCATAGTTTTTATTTGTTTTGTGTTTTGTGAGGACCGAAGCACAAATTATGTAAATATGAAATGTTTATGGTTTGGTTTCGATTATGCAAACATGTGAGTGTGTGTGTGTGTGTGTGTATTGTGTGTTTTGTGTTTGTGTGTGTGTGTGTGTGTGTGTGTGTGTGTTTCATAGCAAGATACATTCAATTATTAGCCCGAATCGAGAGGAGACAGCATTGAGATTTTGTGTGTGTGTGTGTGTGTGTGTGTGTGTGTGTGTGTGTGTGTGTGTGTGTTTCACGATGACTGGCAGGGCTGATGAGAACCTGTCCTGGCCTCCAGCAGCGTCCTTGTTGTGTGTGTGTGTGTGTGTGTGTGTGTGTGTGTGTGTGTGTGTGTGTGTGTGTGTGTGTGTGTGTGTGTGTGTGTGTGTGTGTGTATTCAGTGCATGATTTTCTCCAAGGTCTCTCTCAGTAGAGGTCACAGTGAGGTCATGGATGACATGGACGTGACATCGCAGCTGGTTGCCAAACGACAACCAGGAATCGAACACCTGCCGTTACCCGGCAACGCAAGCTGGACAGAGAGAACGGACAGATGTTCCTGAGAGAGAGAGAGAGAGAGAGAGAGAGAAAGGCAAAGAAAGGATTCTCTGAGACGATACATGTATCTCTGATTATTTTGTATTTATAATATAAAAGTGTTTATTGTAGGAGACACGGTGGCTTAGTGTTTATCATGTTCGCCAGGGTCCGGGTTCGATTCCCGTCTCGGCCATGTGTGTGTGGAGTTTGTGCATGTTCTCCCCGTGTCTCAGGGGGTTTTTCTCCGGGTTCTCCGGGTTCTCCGGTTTCCTCCTCCCCCGGTCCAAAAACATGCACGGTAGGTTGATTGGCACCTTGGAAAATTGTCCCTAGTTGTGGGTGTTGTGTGTGTGTGTGTGTGAGTGTGTGTGTGTGTGTGTGTGTGTGACGGTTTGGCATTCCATCCAGGGTGTATCCTGCCTTAATGCCCATAGACGCCTGAGATAGACACAGGCTCCCCGTGACCCGAGGGAAGATCGGATAAAGCGCTAGAAGATGAATGAATGAATGAATGAAAGTGTTTATTGTGTATTTGTTTGTTTGGACTTCCTGTTTGTAATAAACACACATCACTGAGATTCTTCACTATAACTCTATAAATCATTAATATTATACTTTTAATTACACTAATCATCAACAACAAAACCTGCAAGTTTCGCATTTCAAAGTGCAACACAAACTCCATTTCCCCACAATCTTCACTAATTAAACACACACACACACACACACACACACACACACACACACACACACACACACACACACACACACACACACGTTACTCACTTACAATTTAAAAGGATCGTTGTTTCATTCACAACATTGTGTATTTTACGCTCACATACA
>JACRUU010000003.1:19614677-19634677 GCA_030449085.1 Kryptopterus vitreolus
ATCTTTCTCTCTCCCATAAGTAAAACAGAATGATAGAGGAGAGAACACTCTCAGTCCTGACACTCGCTCGGATCATTCAATTTTAATTTTACAAAGAAAATATTTAAAAGGTTCGTTTTTCTTTTATTCCAGAAATAAACTATAAAATCAATTCTGATCAAAACAATCATTATTTTCAGGGTTTTTTTCATCAATGCATTAAAAATAAAATCAAAGGGAAAATAAAATAAAAACATTATGACACATTTATGACTTTTTATTCAGTCGGTTTAATCAGAGTAACAACACATAAACAACACGTCAGAATGACAACAATATCGTTATAAGCTCCGCCCATTTCTGACCTGCACGCGCTCTATCGCTCCTGCACTTCCTTTTCATGCAAACGAAACTGTACTTGTTTATTTGTCGTATGTTTGTTTCTGGATTATTAGAAGGACATGAAAATACTGCTGTTTTTTTCTTGTTTTCTTTCTAAAATGAAAATTCAAATAGAAAATACACAAATAAAAAATTGTATAGAAAGAAAACAAGGGAAATGGGCGGGGCTTAAAGCAAATCGTCCGTCTGCTTGTTATCATCGCTCGTTAACTGTGGAGCTCAGTGGTTGGCCTCTAAACCAGAAGATTGTAGGTTCAAATCCCGCTACCACTAGTGGGCCCTTAAGCAAGGCCCTTAATCCTCAACTGATGAGTTACTCTGGATAACGGCGTCTGCCGAATGCTGTAAGTGTACATTTTATTTCTATACGGTTATATAATATATCTGTGATGATAAAAACAAAGATTTGAAATGGGCGGGGCTTAAACCAAACCAGCCAATTGTGATGGTAAAAAAAAACCTTAAATGTTGATCATAAATGTAAAATAACAAAAAGTTTGAAATCGAAGAAAATGAATTGGATTGATTTGATGTTTGATTGGTGAAAACGGATCTGATTTGTAATATTGATCATCGTTAGGAGATCTTATGGATCTCGGAGTGAGATGGACCTCCCAGTGTATCGCTGGGACCATGAGCCTCCTGGTGCTGCTGGGTTTTATGGTAAAGCAGCGCAAACCACTCTGAATAAACTATTACTCTTATTATTATTATTACTATTCATTCAAATAGTTAATCACAATTAATCTCACGATGAGTTAACTGGTGATTAATCACAATGTGGCATAAATGAACACTTTTCATGTTTCTAATACTGTAATTCACAAAATTATTTATTATTTATTTTACTCTGGAAATGATTCTTTTAATAGTAATTTCTTGTTAATGACAATGTTATTTGTTTAGTGTTGGTTTGAAGTGTAAAATATGGGACGTGGCTCCTTTAAGAATTGTGTTCCGGTTGCTTTTCCATATAAACTGGTGATACGGTGTTTAGGTTATACGGAAGCGCTTTATTGCGTTCAGTAAAAATGCGCTTTATTGCAGTAATACGGATTTGGGAATGCGATGCGCTTGCGTAAGGTTCCGTACGGTAATATACGCTAATATAGTGAGGAGATCGTACCTGTTGTGAATGCGCAGATAGAGGGCGTCATTGGGTGGAAATTTAGGAAGTGTGAGTGGATGCACTGAATGTTTATTTATTTATTTATTTGTTGTTTGGGTTTCGTTCATTCGCACGACACGACGCAGAGTGAAGGAGCAGATCGCTCACATAGTAATGCACACTGCGTTATAACACCTTAATAACATTAGTGCCGTTAAAGAGAATGCGTTAATAATGCGTTAATAATGCGTTAATAACAGCCCTAATTAGAACCGGTTTGTTAATATGGTGCTTTAATAGGAGGATCTTCTGACCGGAGTCACTGCAGCAGGTGAAATGCTTATGCAGGATCTCAGAATGTTTATAATAGTGTAGGAACTCTAACACAGCAATACAACACAAGTTAATTGAACTGATATCTCTCTCTCTCTCTCTCTCTCTCTCTCTCTCTCTCGCCGTCTCGCTCTCTGCTTATTACAACGTGCCACTGGATCGTGACCGGAGGGCGAAGGAGACGAGGCAGAAGCAGGAGCGGTGGTGGAGGAGATGATCATTTTCAGGCTGTGCTCAGTGGCCCAAAACCCTCGGCACCTTTCCAGGGGAGATAGAGAAGTGAGGATGAATCAAGTTTAATAACACAGGCGTCTAATTGTTCTCTCCGTTCTCGCCCTCCTCCCTCGCTCTCATCCTCTGCCCTGAACTCTAATTACTCTGAGATCTCTCCGCGCTGTCACCCGATATTAAGTTGTTGGAGCGTTGGCGAGGGCTAATCGATAGACGCTGGCTGGTGTGAAGCCGTGAGGGGGGGATGTGGAAACACCGGGGGAGACACACCGGGGTTGGAGTCGGACCAGAGCCCAGAGGCCCAGCTCGGGAAAAAGTCTGCAGCTCATACAGAAACAAAAATACGGGAGCAGAGTTTCCCATCTCCGGCTTCAGGGCCTCGTCCTAAAGCCCAGGAGACCTGAGTGCGCTAGGGCATGTGAGAGAGAAAGGTGAAGCCAGTCACCCTAATTACAGCGTCCTGCTCCCCTACACATCAGGCAGCAGTAAAGACAGGCCAATTAGGGTGGCAGGCAGATAACGGGGTGTGTATTGGGGGAAGGGGGAGGGGGGTGGGGGGGGGGGGGGTGTGGTTGAAAAGGGGGGGGGGTTGTTATTTGTATACTAATTAAACCCCTGATGAAAACGGCGGGGCCGAGCGGCGAAGCCTGCCGGGCAAGGTAATTGTGTGCCTGAGAAAAGGTCGCCTTAGTGCGCTTATCGGAGAAAAAAGAAACGCAGCCTTGAGATAGTCGCCTTTAATCTCCTCCGGGGTCTCTTCTAATTTGATCGGGGTTATGATGAAATTCCTGCTCCTGACAGCGAGGATCACCCGGGCGGCGTTTTTACTGCGTTCGGCTGTTAGAGCCAGTGTGTGTGTGTGTGTGGGGGGGGGGAGGGGGGGGGAGGCGGGATTTTCTATAAGTGAATCTTCAGTGCAGTTAGATTTGGAGGGGGCGGAGTCAAAAAAACAATATCAAGACATTCAACAAATTCAGCTACAGGGTGTAAATGTGGGCGTGTCCTTACGTCATTTATTAAAGTAGATGTAACAGTAATCCGTTACAGATACCGAGAAAAAAAAAAGTACCCCCAACAAAAATGTCCGAGGGTTTGAAAATGATTCCTTAGAATATTCATTTCACTAAGTGCCCCCTAGTGGACACATGCAGGTAATCAAACAGTAACCTCATGAAATCCGTTACTTTACTAAGTTAAATGAAAGTGAAATTGCTTTTTACATTTTGTAATCTGTAATCTATTACATTTCCAAAGTAACCTTCCCGACCCTGTTTAGTCACTGTATGCTGATATATAAAGATAACGAATAAATCGCTAATTAATGAACAAACTTTTAAGTGGCAGTAAAAAAATCCGGCAATTTAGAAGTTACATTTACAGTGAACTCTCTTATCCAGCTTATAGTTGTTGAGGGTTATGAGTCTCGATCCTAAACATGCAAGAGTGCATTGGATAAAATGTCAGACTTTTGAAGGTCATGGGTTCAAATCTCAGCACCACCAGGTCCTTATACACAGCATTTAATCATTAATTGCTTTGCCTATAAACCTATGACCTTGTGAATTCTCCCTTGTTTTTTTCCTGACGATAACGTTATGACATGATTAGTAAATCTGAATTAGTAACATTGGACTGAATGTAGCGTCTCATTTCTTTCGCTGGTTTGCACTCGTTTTCCCCGATTCACTCCTACAGCTTTAAAAAGTCACGGCCTGGTTCAGTCTCGGGAGGTGAAATCTCAGCCTGCGAATGGTGTGATATCTCACCATTACCCGATTCACTCCATCTTAAAAAGAGTTCTTTAAAAGATCAGCACGGCACTTGAGTGCTACTCATCCGTGATTAGAGATTAGTAACACACAGACCCCCTGCGAGGCGTCGTCACAGCGCCCAGGAATCAAAGCCGCTGCCCTACTGAGTGCTGCTAAAGCTCCACTTTATCTCCGAGCTGATGAACTTCAAAAGGACGAGTAATCTGGTCAATTTGACAGCTCGCTGCAGGGGTCCTTGTCTCTCGGTCCCCTCGCTTCAAATCCAGAGAAAATGGTAATGATGTAATCACCAGTGGGGGCCAAAAGACGTGCCGGTGCTTTTAAAATCTCCGTGTGTAGAACAAATGCAGAAGTAGGAGAGCGTTTTATGGGGAAGTGATCCGAGTAGGGACGACTCTGACGCGTAATCGGGGCCGGGAAAGTCGTTCAAGTCTAACGCATTATTTATCCATTATTAACGCACTGTCATGTATAATGTAAATGCTGCAGGAATTGATAAGCGCACTGATTTACGAGAAGAGTAGCCGTTATTTATCACATATACCTTACACTGTGAAATTGTTGCTTCGCGCATCCCTGCTCGTTTAGAAGAGCACAGGGTCGGCCGTGATACGGCGCCCCCTGCAGCACAGCGAGGGTTAAGGGTCTTGCTCAAGGACTCAAGCGTGGCAGCTTGGTGATACCGGGGCTCGAAACCCCAGACCTTCCGATCGTTAACCCAGCACATTAAACCACTTGGATACGCACCTTTAGGTTTAAATCGTGGTAACTCATTGGTTAAAGCATTGGCCTCTGGAGCGGTTCAAAACCCAACACCACTACCAAGCTGCCACTAGTGGGCCCTTCAGCAAGGCCCTTCATTCTCAACTACTCAGTGCTATCCTCCTGTCATGTGAAGCAAACCGCGGCATATTAGCATTAAACAGAGAGCTCTATGGTCACATTCGGTATCAGTGGCTATCAAGCCTGCTTTCACCTGCAGGAGACCCTGTGCAGCTAGGTGACCCAACTCCACCAGGAGACACACCTTCACCAGGAGACCCAACTTCACCTGGAGACCCAACTCCACCAGGACCCCTACCTTCACCAGGAGACCCAACTCCACCTGGAGACCCAACTCCACCAGGAGACCCACCTCCACCAGGACACCCACCTCCACCAGGTCACCAGGAGACCCACCTCCACCAGGAGACCCACCTTCACCAGGAGACCCAACTCCACCTGGAGACCCAACTCCACCAGGAGACCCAACTCCACCAGGACACCTACCTTCACCAGGAGACCCAACTCCACCAGGACACCCACCTCCACCAAGGACACCAGACCTCCACCAGGAGAACCACTCCACCAGGAGAACCACCTCCACCAGGAGAACCACCTCCACCAGGAGACCACACTCCACCAGGAGACCCAACTCCATCAGGAGACCCATCTCCACCAGGAGACCCACCTTCACCAGGAGACCCACCTTCACCAGGACACCTACCTTCATCAGGAGACCCACCTTCACCAGGAGACCCAAGTCCACCTGGAGACCCAACTCCACCAGGTGACCCAACTCCACCAGGAGACCCACCGCCACCAGGAGACCCAACTCTACCAGGGGACCCAACGCCACCAAGAGACCCAACTCCACCAGGTGATCCACCTTCACCAAGAGACCCATCTCCACCAGGAGACCCATCTCCACCAGGAGACCCAACTCCACCAGGAGACCCACCTCCAATAGGACACCCACCTTCACCAGGAGACGCTGGAACCTGTAGATCAGGGGGTGGAGCTAAACTTCAGCCCTTTGGTAATCCTGAAGATTTGTACAGAATGATCCAAATCAAACATGCTGTAATACCTGACCTTCCACCAGATGGCGCTTTAGACGCAGTGATACACTGATTATTAATATTAATGCCTTTTATATGTTTATATTTGATATATATGGATATGGTGCTGGCTCGGCCCTGTCTGGCACATTTGTGGACCCTGTGCTAAAAAGTTTACCCCCCCCCCCCCGACCACCACCACCACCACCACCACCCCGGACTCTAGAGACAGAAGTTCTGATTGGATGAGAACTTTCTACTGCAGATAAAATCTTGATGGATTCTTGTGAACGCCGGTGTTAACGAGCTTGTGGTGAAACGAGGCCTTTTAGTGGTGGTGATTTTCGATTGGATCAGAACTTCCGACTGAAGATTACGATCTTGATGGACTTGGAGGAACTTGTGAGGAACATGTTGTGTAATGAAAACATGGCGTTGCTTCACTGCTCTGACTCGTAATCATCTTTGTGTCGTGATGAATTTTGATGTTTCCATAAATGCGAGGTTTCACTTGGCGCGGGGTTTTTGTGATCAATAATCTACGGGAAGCGTAACGCCGCTGACATTTCAATCCGAGGTTGATTTGGTGCTATTCCAGTCGGACTCGGACTACGTATGTATTTCTAATCGATCTGCACATCACTAATCCTGCTAAATACTTAAACATTAGGGCTTAATCAAAGAGAGACTAGAACTCGGAATCCGAAATGAAAGCGGAGAGTCTGGAGACGGCGGCGTGGGCGCGCCATGGCGAATTATTCATCGCTTTTCCAGATGATAACAAATATTGCTTTTGACATATTTTAGACGCTACAGAAGTCGGATAATCAAGAAACGTTCTCAAAGCAGAAGGTTCCTCTGGTCAGGGTGTGTTTTCTTTCCTGCAGTCCCACAGAGTTCACATCCACCACTGATGGACTTTCCGTCATTAGCGTACACGAACAGTCTCATCGTATAAATAATTACCTTCACTTTGTTGTGCAAAAAAACAAAAACAAACAGTTGTTTATTTGTTTAATAGCCAAAAAATGCATTACAGATTCAAATCTAGCTGGTGTATTTTCACAGTTTCCACTCTTCCTTTTTTTTCACACACACACACACACACACACACACACACACACACACTAATATTACCGAGTGATGCAAGTGATTGCAAGCGAGATGGTCAGCGGGAGAGTTTTATGATCTTACAGAAATAAAAATCATCCAAACATCGACCAGCAATTCCATCGTGTGTGCTACAAAAAAAAAACGCAGAACATGTCAGCGATGTAATTCTACACAATAAGTGTCATGGAAGCGCGGAGCAGCGCGGAGCAGCGCGGAGCAGCTCGTAACGCCGAGGCGTCGACCGCGAGAGCGATCAAAGTCGGACGAAACGCTGGTGGTCGTTTCACACATCCGACATCGAGCGTGTCAAAAACTACAAAGGGAGGAGGAGAGAAATGAAATGAGATTGTCTTGCTTTGTCTAATTTTCCCCGTAAGTGTTGGGGGTGGCGGGGGGTGGCGAGTGTTGTGTGTGTGGGGGCTTGGGGTGTGGGTGTGAGGGGGGGGGGGGGGGGGGTGGGTTGGGGGGGGAGGGGTGTGTCCTTAGTGTGGGGAGGTGTGTATGTGAGAGGTGTGATGTGTGGAGGAGTGGTGTGAGGTGAGTGTGTGTGTCTGGGTGTGGGTCGTGTGTGTGTGGTATGGGCGTGAGGAGCGGTGGTGTGTGTGGGAGAGAGGGATTTTGGGATGGTGGGTGGGGGCGTGTGTGTGTGTGTGTGTGTGTCAGTGTGTCGGTGTGTGGTGTGTTGTGGCTGGCGTGTGTGTGAGTGTGTGTGTGTGTGGTGAGTGTGTGGGTGTGTTGTGAGTGGTGAGGGTGCTGTGAGTGTGTGTGTGAGAGGTTGGGTGTGTGTGTGTGTGGGGTGTGTGGTGTGTGGGCTGATTTGTGGGTGTAGTGTGAGTGTTGTGAGAGTTGGTGTGCGTGTTGTGCCCTGAGTGTGTGTTGTGTGTGTGTGTGTGAGTGTGAGTGTGTGTGTGAGTGTGTGTGTGGAGTGTGTGTGTGTGTGTGTGTGGGGTGTGTGTGGCGTGTGGCAGTGTTGTGTGTGGGTGTTGTGTGTGTGTGTTGTGTGTGTGTGTGTGAGAGTGTGTGTGTGAGAGTGTCCTAAGTAGAGATGTGCTCTTTTTGGGTGTTTGTGTGGGAGATTGGGTTGTGTGTGTGTGGTCGAGTGTGTGTGTGTGGTGTGTGTGTTTTTTTGTGTGAGTGGTTGTGGTTGAGTGTGGTGTGTGAGGTGTGTGGTGATTGTGAGTGTGTGTGAGTGTGTGTGTGTGTGTGTGTGTGTGTGTGTGTGAGTGTGTGTGTGTGTGGGTGAGCTGTGGGGGTGTGTGTGTGTGTGTGTGTGTGTGTGTGTGTGTCTGTGAGTGTGTGTGTTGTTGTGTGTGTGTGTGTGTGTGTGTGTGTGGTGTGTGTGTGTGTGTGTGAGTGTGTGCGAGTGTGTGTTTAAATGTAAACGTGGCATGTGTGGGTTTAGGGGTGTGGTGGAGCAGAACCTCGGCCCAAGACAGGGTGGAGCTGGGTCTGGTGGAGCTGTGGTTCCAGGTGGAGCTGGGCCTTGTGGAGCTGAAGTATCTGGTGGAGCTGGGCCTTGTGAAGCTGTCGTTCCGAGAGGAGCTGGGCTTTGTGGAGCTGTGGTTCCGGGTGGAGCTGGGCTTTGTGGAGCTGTGGTTCCAGGTGGAGCTGGGCCTTGTGAAGCTGTGGTTCCGAGTGGAGCTGGGCTTTGTGGAGCTGTGGTTCTGGGTGGAGCTGGGGCCTGGTGGAGCTGTGGTTCCGGGTGGAGCTGGGGTGGAGCTGTGGTTCCGGGTGGAGCTGGGTCTGGTGGAGCTGTGGTTCCGGGTGGAGCTGGGTCTGGTGGAGCTGTGGTTCCGGGTGGAGCTGGGTCTGGTGGAGCTGTGGTTCTGGGTGGAGCTGGGCCTGGTGGAGCTGTGGTTCCGGGTGGAGCTGGGCCTTGTGAAGCTGTGGTTCCGGGTGGAGCTGGCTCTGGTGGAGCTGTGGTTCCGGGTGGAGCTGGGTCTGGTGGAGCTGTGGTTCCAGGTGGAGCTGGGCCTTGTGAAGCTGTGGTTCCGAGAGGGTGGAGCTGGGCTCTGGTGGAGCTGTGGTTCCGGGTGGAGCTGGGCCTTGTGAAGCTGTCGTTCCGAGAGGAGCTGGGCTTTGTGGAGCTGTGGTTCTGGGTGGAGCTGGGTCTGGTGGAGCTGTGGTTCCGGGTGGAGCTGGGTCTGGTGGAGCTGTGGTTCCGGGTGGAGCTGAACACCCTCCTGGTGGAGATGAACTGAACCTCCTGATGATACTTGGATGTTTTATGGAGCTGCATTTTCTGTAATAAATGCCTACATGAATAGTAACGAGACTTTGTATGAGGATGATTTGCCAGATGGAGATGGAGTTCTTACTGGAGCCTTTTTATGGAAGTGTGGTGCGCCTTTTGGGTATGGAATGGGTGCCTGGTGGTGTGGTGGGCTGTGGAGTGGGTCTCCTGGTGGAGGTGGGTCAGGGTTCTCCTTGGTGGAGTTGGGTCTCCTGGTGGGGTGGGTCCTGGTGGAGGTGGAGGTGGTCTCCTGGTGTCAGTGGGTCTCCTGGTGGAGGTGGGTCATCTGTGGAGGTGGGTCATCTGTGGAGGTGGGTCATCTGTGGAGGTGGGTTTCCTGGTAGAGTTGGGTCTCCTGATGAAGGTGGGATCTCCTGATGGAGTTGGGTCTCCTCGTGGAGTTGTGTCTCCTGGTGGAGGTGGTTCTCCTGGTGGAGGTGCGTCTCCTGGTGTCGGTGGGTCACTTGGTGGAGGTGGGTGTCCTGGTGGAGGTGGGTCATCAGGTGGAGTGGAGGTGGGTTTCCTTGTGGAGGTGGTTCTCCTGTGGAGGTGGTTCTCCTGGTGGAGGTGGGTCTCCTGGTGGAGGTGGGTCTCCTGGTGTCAGTGGGTCTCCTGGTGGAGGTGGGTCATCTGTGGAGGTGGGTCATCTGTGGAGGTGGGTTTCCTGGTAGAGTTGGGTCTCCTGATGAAGGTGGATCTCCTGATGGAGTTGGGTCTCCTCGTAGAGGGGTCTCTGGTGGAGGTGTCTCGTAGAGTTGTGTCTCCTGGTGGAGGTGGTTCTCCTGGTGGAGGTGGGTCACTTGGTGGAGGTGGGTGTCCTGGTGGAGGTGGGTCATCTGTGGAGGTGGGTTTCCTTGTGGAGGTGGTTCTCCTGATGGAGGTGGTTCTCCTGGTGGAGGTGCGTCTCCTGGTGTCAGTGGGTCTCCTGGTGGAGGTGGGTCATCTGTGGAGGTGGGTTTCCTGGTAGTTCTCCAGGTGAGTTGGGTCTCCTGATGAAGGTGGATCTCCTGATGGAGTTGGGGTCTCCTCGTAGAGGTGTCTCCGGGGGGAGGTGGAAATGGTGGAGGTGGGGAGGGGAGGGGTCTGGTGAGGTGGGGGTTGTCTGGTGGAGGGGGGGTCATTGTGGGAGGTGGGTTCTCCTGGATGGTGGTGGAGGTGGTTCTCCTGGTGGAGTCAGTGGGTCTCCTGGTGGTGGAGTGGTGGGTATCTGTGGAGGTGGGTCATCTGGGAGGTGGGTTCTTGTAGAGTTGGGTCTCCTGATGAAGGTGGATCTCCTGATGGAGTTGGGTCTCCTCGTAGAGTTGTGTCTCCTGGTGGGAGGTGGGAGGTGGTTCTCCTGGTGGAGGTGGGTCACTTGGTGGAGGTGGGTGTCCTGGTGGAGGTGGGTCATCTGTGGAGGTGGGTTTCCTTGTGGAGGTGGTTCTACTGGTGATGGAGGTGGTTCTCCTGGTGGAGGTGCGTCTCCTGGTGTCAGTGGGTCTCCTGGTGGAGGTGGGTCATCTGTGGAGGTGGGTCATCTGTGGAGGTGGGTTTCCTGGTAGAGTTGGGTCTCCTGATGAAGGTGGATCTCCTGATGGAGTTGGGTCTCCTCGTAGAGTTGTGTCTCCTGGTGGAGGTGGTTCTCCTGGTGGAGGTGGAGGGGGGTCTCCTGGTGGAGGTGGGTCGTTGGTGGGTCTCCTGGTGGAGGTGGGTGGGTCAACTGGTGGAGGTGGGTGGGTGTCCTGGTGGAGGTGGGTCATCTGTGGAGGTGGGTTTCCTTGTGGAGGTGGTTCTCCTGATGGAGGTGGTTCTCCTGGTGGAGGTGCGTCTCCTGGTGTCAGTGGGTCTCCTGGTGGAGGTGGGTCATCTGTGGAGGTGGGTCATCTGTGGAGGTGGGTCATCTGTGGAGTTGGGTTTCCTGGTAGAGTTGGGTCTCCTGATGAAGGTGGGTCTCCTGGTGGAGTTGGGTTCTCCTGGTGGAGGTGGTCTCCTGGTGGAGGTGGTTCTCCTGGTGGAGGTGGGTCACTTGGTGGGAGGTGGGTGTCCTGGTGGAGGTGGGTCATCTGTGGAGGTGGGTTTCCTTGTGGAGGTGGTTCTCCTGATGGAGGTGGTTCTCCTGGTGGAGGTGCGTCTCCTGGTGTCAGTGGGTCTCCTGGTGGAGGTGGGTACCTGGTGGATTCCTGGTGGAGGTGGGTCTCCTAGGTGGGGTGTGGTCTCCTGGTGGAGTTGTGTCTCCTGGTGGAGGTGGTCTCCTGGTGTCAGTGGGTCTGTGGAGGTGGGTCCTGGTGGAGGTGGGGTGGTCCTGGAGGTGGGTGTCCTGGTGGAGGTGGTTCTCCTGGTGGAGGTGCGTCTCCTGGTGTCAGTGGGTCTCCTGGTGGAGGTGGGTCATCTGTGGAGGTGGGTCATCTGTGGAGGTGGGTTTCCTGGTAGAGTTGGGTCTCCTGATGAAGGTGGATCTCCTGATGGAGTTGGGTCTCCTCGTAGAGTTGTGTCTCCTGGTGGAGGTGGTTCTCCTGGTGGAGGTGGGTCACTTGGTGGAGGTGGGTGTCCTGGTGGAGGTGGGTCATCTGTGGAGGTGGGTTTCCTTGTGGAGGTGGTTCTACTGATGGAGGTGGTTCTCCTGGTGGAGGTGGTTCTCCTGGTGGAGGTGCGTCTCCTGGTGTCAGTGGGTCTCCTGGTGGAGGTGGGTCACCTGGTGGAGGTGGGTGTCCTGGTGGAGGTTGGGTCTCCAGGTGGACTTGGGTCTCCTGGTGAAGGTGGGTCTCCTCTGTGTCTCCTCGTGGAGTTGGGTCTCCTGGTGGAGTTGGGTCTCCTGGTGGAGGTGGGTCTCCTGGTGGAGGTGGGTCACTTGGTGGAGGTGGGTGTCCTGGTGGAGGTGGGTCATCTGTGGAGGTGGGTTTCCTTGTGGAGGTGGTTCTCCTGATGGAGGTGGTTCTCCTGGTGGAGGTGCGTCTCCTGGTGTCAGTGGGTCTCCTGGTGGAGGTGGGTCATCTGTGGAGGTGGGTCATCTGTGGAGTTGGGTTTCCTGGTAGAGTTGGGTCTCCTGATGAAGGTGGGTCTCCTGGTGGAGTTGGGTCTCCTGGTGGAGTTGGGTCTCCTGGTGAAGGTGGATCTCCTGATGGAGGTGGGTCTCCTGGTGGAGTTGGGTCTCCTGGTGGAGTTGGGTCTCCTGGTGGAGTTGGGTCTCCTGGTGGAGTTGGGCCCCCTAGCTGCACAGGGTCTCCTGCAGGTGAAAGCATGCTTGATAGCCACTGATGCTGAATGTGACCACACAGCTCTCTGTTTAATGCTAATATGCCGCGGTTTGCTTCACACGGAATGACAGCAGGATAAAGAGGAAGCCGGCAACCTTTACGACCTCCAAAGTGACTCTTTCACTTATTATTAGTTAGATGCCTCAGGGGACGAGAAGCAGAGGGAGGGATAGATAGATAGAATGAGGGAGTAATAGAAAGAGAGAGAGAGAGAGAGAAAGAGAGAGAGAGAGCTGCCCACACAAACGCCGTCGACTCATAGAAAGCGCCAGAGCAGCACAATAAAACCTAATTAGCACTGAGACCACCAAGAGTCCCTGTGTCATACACACACACACACACACACACACACACACACACACACACACACACACTCCTCCCACGTGTTATCTCCTGGAGTAGGTATTAAAAGGGCAGCACTTTGAATACATCACCTATCAAACAGTGTGACAGTGTGATGAGTTACTGTTGATCATTTTCAGCACGCCCCCTAGTGTTTTATTCCTCCTACACCACAGCAACGCACCAATTATGCTAATGAGGCAATTATTAAAGCAGATGTCTCCCTTTTTTTATCCATTTATAGTTACATTTCATATCGCAGGGCGTCTAAAATCAGCGAGTTCCTCTCGTCACTTACGTTATAGCAGCTATAAACACTCCTTCCGTAATTTACAGCCAGAACAAACAGTTAAGGGCCTTTCTCAGGGCCCCAGCAGTGTCAGCTTGGTGGTGCTGTGGTTTCTGGTGGAGGTGGATCTCCTCGCAGAGTTGGGGTTTCTGGTGGAGGTGGATCTCCTTATAGATCTGGGGTTTCTGGTGGAGGTGGATCTCCTTATAGATCTGGGGTTTCTGGTGGAGGTGGATCTCCTTATAGATCTGGGGTTTCTGGTGGAGGTGGATCTCCTTATAGATCTGGGGTTTCTGGTGGAGGTGGATCTCCTTATAGATCTGGGGTTTCTGGTGGAGGTGGATCTCCTTATCGATCTGGGGTTTCTGGTGGAGGTGGATCTCCTTAGGTGGATCTCCTTATAGATCTGGGGTTTCTGGTGGAGGTGGATCTCCTTATAGATCTGGGGTTTCTGGTGGAGGTGGATCTCCTTATAGATCTGGGGTTTCAGGTGGAGGTGGATCTCCTTATAGATCTGGGGTTCCAGGTGGAGGTGGATCTCCTTATAGATCTGGGGTTCCAGGTGGAGGTGGATCTCCTCGCAGAGATTCTGGCATTCTGGTCTATTTTCAGATGAAGCCAAACAAAGCACGCTGTGGAGCAGGAGAAGTTTTCCATTGTAAGTCATTGAGAGTCTCAGAAGACCCGCTGTGTTAAATAGAAAAGGGAATCGTGGGATTTGAACTCATGTCCTTCCCTTTAGAAAATCCAGCACTGAGATTTTACTTCACATAAGGATTCTTGTGACTCCATTCGCTCCGAAATCACCAAAGTCTGGTGTTGCTTTAAATGAGTGTAAGGCTTATTGTGAACTGTGGGGGGTTGAGAGGAGTTTAGTGTGTGTGTGTGTGTGTGTGTGTGTGTGTGTGTGTTCTCACACTAAGCCCCAGCGTCGTTCTTCTTAATGCCCAGAAACAAGCCGCTGTAATTTAGGACGCATTTCAGAGCAATTAAATTTTTACGGGCCACAATTACTTATTTTCCCGCCGGGTCCTGAGCCGATCCCGCGCTCCCCCTCCGCCGCCAGACGTTTTTACGGCCGCGGTGCGAGAGTCCCGGCTTAAGGCCGGCCGTTATTAATTGTGGCCAAAGTTGATAAATAAAATCGCCCGCGCTCTTAACGCTAATTAGCACTTGAGACGGAATTTACGATTTCATAAGCGGCGTATTTCTCGGCGGCTTTTGGACGCTGATGTGTTTGTCCGTCTGCAGGGACGCGGCGAGAGCAGAGCTGCTAAACACCGCTCGCTCTGAGTGGCTACGGGGGGATCGGCCGTGTGCTTTCCAGGTGATTTACAGATGCACTTGCTTTCGCACACACACACACACACACACACACACACACACACACACACACACATGTACACTCTGGACAAAGAATGGTGTACATGAGTTAGTAAAGAGTGAGATTAGATGTGGTTATGAATATACGACGTTATCTGCGTTTATTTCACACAACGAAATAAAAGATTTGCGTAAAAACACATTTCCGGTAATTTAATCCCTCCTGTTGTTGTTTGTTTGTTGTATACAAATAAAACACAGAAACACAAACACGTGCATTGAACACATTTCTATTTATTGATATATTTATTTATACTCATTTCCCATGTCTTACAGGACTGTGCAGAAGTATTTACCCCCCCCCCCCCCCCACCGAGTTTTCCTACGAGTATTAAAACCACCGAACTACAACAAGAATCTGGATTTTGTGTCAGAAATCAACTTACATTATTATTTATACATTATTACTAATAATTCTGTCTATCTGTCTGTCTGTCTATATATCTGTCTATCTATCTATCTATCTATCTATCTATCTATCTATCTCTCTATCTATCTATCTCTCTATCAGTGTCTATCACTTTGAACCTGCGATCTTCCGATGCAGAAACCGACACATTAGTTAAACACCTTAGTATCTCCTGAGAATCCAGTGTAACGTCGTCCCAGAGGAGTGGAGATCATTATAGCAGGTTATAGATCATTATAGCAGGTTATAGATCATTATAGTAGGTTATAGATCACTATAGCAGGTTAAAGATCACTATAGAAGGTTAAAGATCATTATAGAAGGTTATAGATCATTATAACAGGTTATAGATTATAAATACACATTATAGCAGGTTACAGATCATTATAGAAGGTTATAGAAGGTTACAGATCATTATAGCCAGTTATAGATCATTATAGAAGGTTACAGATCATTATAGCAGGTTATAGATCATTATAAATACACGTTATAGCAGGTTACAGATCATTATAGAAGGTTATAGCAGGTTATAGATCGTTATTGCAGATTACAGATCATTATAGCAGGTTATAGATCATTATAAATACACGTTATAGCAGGTTACAGATCATTATAGAAGGTTATAGCAGGTTATAGATCGTTATTGCAGATTACAGATCATTATAGCAGGTTATAGATCATTATAGCAGGTTAAAGATCATTATAAATACACGTTATAGCAGGTTATAGATCATTATTGCAGGTTACAGATCATTATAGCAGGTTATAGATCATTATAGCAGGTTATAGATCATTATAGCAGGTTAAAGATCATTATAAATACACGTTATAGCAGGTTACAGATCATTATAGAAGGTTATAGCAGGTTATAGATCATTATTGCAGGTTACAGATCATTATAGCAGGTTATAGATCATTATAGCAGGTTAAAGATCATTATAAATACACGTTATAGCAGGTTACAGATCATTATAGAAGGTTATAGCAGGTTATAGATCATTATTGCAGGTTACATATCATTATAGCAGATTTAAAAGGACACACATGTTAATATTTTCAACTTTTTAACACCAAACACTGAACATTATTTCACTCTTCCTATTTCTTTATTTATTCATTTGTTTGTTCGTTTGTTTTTGACCACATTGTTTTCTTTCTGTATTTATAACTAGTTATTATATTGTCTATATATTATATATTACATTATTTGAGTTTTTGATTTCCTTTATTATGACCGGATTAAATCATTTTCCATGAGCACACAAAGGTTTAGTCAATAATATCTCTGAGTGTAAAAATCACTGAAATGTAATAATAATCACAACTGAGATTCCGTTCCACATCAACAAGTTCATTTGTTGTTGTTTTTTTCTGTAATTCTCTGCATGTATTTTCTCCGAAAACATTTTTTTAATGTAGTTAAGATCAGAGAAACAAACAAGTACAAGCCAAAAAAATACACGTCTATTTTCTGCAAACTATATTTAACTTTTTTTAAGGATTAAAACAAAAGCGCCGGCACATTTTCTCTCCTTTGTCCTTTAGCTTTCATGCTGAACAGAGCTACACACACACACACACACACACACACACACACACACTACACACACACACACACACACACACACACACACAACACACACACACACACCAGCACACAAAAAAAAAAACACACACACACACACACACAGTCCGACACACACACACCCACCCACACACACACTCATACACACACATACACACACACACACACACACACAGAGGAAAATGATTGGCCACTGCAGCCACCGGCTCTGTCCATCACACTATTGATCTGAGTCTCCACATCAAGCGAGCCGCAGGGCGCAGCAGGGCATTGTGGGATTGCGTTAAAGGAGAGGCGAAACGGGAGCCGCGGGCGATGCTGAAAACACTTAAACACACACAATCAGCACACACTGTAACACATACTGCTGTAAACACACACAACCTCACTGCTGTAACACACACACTAACACACACCTGTAACACATACTGCTGTAACACACTACCACAAAACATACTGCTGTAACACACGCTGGTGTAATACACACTGCTGTAACACACACTTCTTTAACACACACTGCTGTAACACACTGCTTTAACACACACTATAACACACACTGCTGTATCACACACTGCTGTAACACACACTTCATTAGCACACACTGCTGTAACACACTGCTTTAACACACACTATAACGCACACTGCTGTATCACACACTGCTTTAACACATTGCTGTAACACACACTGCTGTAATACACACTGCTGTAATACACACTGCTGTAACACATTGCTGTAACACACACTGCTTTAACACATTGCTGTAACTGTAATACACACTGCTGTAATACACACTGCTGTAATACACACTGCTGTAACACAAATTGCTGTAATACACACTGCTGTAACACATTGCTGTAACACACACTGCTGTAATACACACTGCTGTAATACACACTGCTGTAACACACTGTAACACACACTGCTGTAACACAAACTGCTTTAATACACACTACCTTAACACACACTGCTGTAATACACACTGCTGTAACACACACTGCTGTAACACAAACTGCTTTAATACACACTACCTCAACACACACTGCTGTAACACACTGCAGTAACACACTGTAACACACTGCAGTAACACACACTGCTGTACCACATACTGCTGTAACACACTGCTGTAACACACACTGCTGTAACTGTAACACACTGCTGTAACACACACTGCTGTAACACACACATACTGTAACACACTGTAACATACTGCAGTAACACACACTGCTGTAACACATACTGCTGTAACACACACTACAGTAACACACTGTAACACACACTACACACACGGTAATACACACTGCTGTAACACACACGGCTGTAACACATACTGCTGCCTTAACCCTCAATTGCTCACTGGATAACATGCCTGCAAATGTAAATGTAAATGACTACTGTAACACACACGGCTGTAACACACACGGCTGTAACACATACTGCTGTAACACACACTACAGTAACACACACGGCTGTAACACACGCTGCTGTAACATACACTGTAATAACACACTGTAACACACAATGCAGTACCACACATACTGCTATACTGTACATACTGTAACACACACTGCAGTTATACACTGTAACACACACACTGCTGTAACACACACATCTCTTTTTCCCATTTTACACTTTTTCCTAACTTTTGTCCTTCTTTCATTCTTTCATTTCTCATTATTTCATTTCTTTCTTTTCTTTACTTTTCTTTTCCATTCTTACTTAATCCTTCGTTCATTTGTCCTTTAATCTTTCTATTCTTCTACCCGTATCCCTCTCTTCTCCACATCCTGTCTCCTAATAAACAGCACCAGACTGTGGGTTTCTCTATAGTGTTCTAAAGAGAACCTACAGAATTAGTCAATACCCAAAGTACACACACACACACACACACACACACACACACACACACACACACACACACACAGGCTTTATTGCAGGTTTATACCTAATAAAGCGGTAACTCCGTGCGGAACCGTCGCCATTAAAACATAAAAATAAATAAAAAGAAGCGGAATGATTTGTTCCATCGCAGCGTTATTTGTACAGGGAATCAATCTGCGGAGGCCGAGGTCTCGTTTATAACAAATTAAACCACGTAAACATTGCGTGTGTGTGTGTGTGTGTGTGTGTGTGTGTGTGTGTGTGCGTGTGTGTGTGTGTGTGTGTGTGAGAGATTAAAAATAAAAATCATATAAAAACTAATAAATAATCAAAAGTCACTGTGTTACTTAACATTATAATAAACTCCTCCCCCTCACTCATACTCCATAGATATTAATATATAAATATATATATATATTATATACTGTAAATATAATTATGAAAAACAGTTATTACCTCCTCCTCCCTCTAATACACTTCTGGATAAAATAAATAAAATTTAAATAAATAAAATTAACTTACTTATTATTATTTAGTTTGTTGTATTATTTGTATTATTTTTGGGGTGAATATGTAAATCATTATTTTTCATTTTCATTGTTTTAGTAATGGTCATTGTTTAAACGTGGCAGCTTTACACGGATTATTCAGTACGAATGAAAAAGTGTGACTGAGGTAATGTAGAGTTTTACATTAAAAGTGCATATAAAATAATATACATTTTTATATTAATGTCTTCAAACTGTGCTATATCTTTTTTTTGTACTTTGTGTGTGTGTGTGGATAAAAAACACTTTTTATATTATTTTTAATTACTATAATGATTATTAATTATTTTATATTATATTAATAATAATACTATTCATTAATTAGTTAAAAAATAAACTATTAATTGTAATACTTATTGTATTTGTAGATTTTAAATTCTGTAATAAATGTTCTCGATTGAAAAGTATTTCGAAAATGTCAGTAATTTGTGTATATTAGAGACTTTTTTTTGACAAACATTCAATACCAGGATGAGCGAATCCGACACCAAAAACAACAAAATGATATAAATATCAGATTGGATTTTATAAAACAGGTTTTATAATTCGATTGTGTAAAAACTTATCGTTTAAAAAGTTTCATAGAAAGGATTTTATTCCATTTCAGTTCAGTTTTTATTTGTAAACAATGATATTTTTTGTGCACACATAAATAACTAGGCGTAAATAAACTAATAAATCCAATTGCTGCTACATTTTATTTAATTTGTAGTTTTGTATTTATTTTATTTATTCACATTTTTGTATAAACGTCTGTTTTTATTAAACAGTAAATAAATAGTATTCAGATGAATTGTATCGCATGAGCTGACAAATAAAATCTTTCCTCCTTCGTAAGGCTTATGCATTTTTATTAATACCTGTCATTATTATTTATTATTATTATTATTATTATTATTATTATTATTATTGTATTATTTTATTTATTCAGCTTTAGATTATTTATTTATCGTGACCTGTTTATCATCCTCAACAATTCCGGATCCTTTTAATTTCATCTTCATATTATAAAAAAAAACAAACAAAACAAAATCAACAACACCATGTGACCCTGGAATTCCCTCTGAAACACTCGTTTTCGGAATTCTTTCAGTTCCAATAAACAACACCGCAATTATGAAGTGATTCGTCAACAAACATTTCAGGGAAAGAAAAAAAAACAAACAAAAAAAAAACAGGAACGTGAAGCGAATGAGAAGAAAAAAAATATATTTTTTTAAATAAATAAATAAATAAATAAATAAAGGAAGGGAAAAATGGAGCGAGGGGTTGAGGGTTCACTCATCAAGAGACGCAGTGTTTCTGCTCCGGGGGCCACAGTTTTCATTTCGCTCTCCTTCCC
>JACRUU010000003.1:19642177-19652177 GCA_030449085.1 Kryptopterus vitreolus
TGTGTGTGTTGTGTAGGTGTGTGTGTGTGTGTGTGTGTGTGTGTGTGTAGGTGTGTGTTTGGAGTGGGTGTGTGTTTAGGCGTGTGTGTGTGAGTGTGTGTGTGTGTGTTCGTGTTTATAGGCGTGTGTTGGTGTGGCAGTGTGTGTGTGTGTGTGTGTGTGTGTGTGTGTGTGGAGTGTGGTGTGTGTGTGTGTGTGTGTGTGTGTGTGTGTGTGTGTGTGTGGTGGAGTGTGTGTGTGTGTGTGTGGTGTGTGTGTGTGTGTGTGTGTGTGTTTGTTAGGGTGTGTGTGTGTGTGTGTTTGTGTGTGGTGTGTGTATTTGTGTGTTGTGGTGTGTGTGGTGTGTGTGTGTGTGTGTGTGGTGCGTGTGTTGGAGTGTGATTGTGGTTGAGTTGTATAGGCGTGTGTTGGAGTGGTGTGTGTTGTGTGTGTGTGTGTGTGTGGGCTGTGTGTGTGTGTTGTGTGTTTGTGTGTGTTGTGTGTGTGTGTGTGTGTGTGTGTGTGTGTGTGTTTATAGGCGTGTGTTGGAGTGTGTGTGTGTGTGTGGAGCTGTGTGTGTGTGTGTGTGTGTGTGTATGTGTGTGTGTGTGTGTGTTATAGCGTGGTTGGAGTGTGTGTGTGTGGTGTGTGTGTGTGTGTGTGTGTGTGTGTGTGTGTGTGTGTGTTTATAGGCGTGTGTTGTGTGTGTGTGTGTGTGTGTGTGTGTGTGTGTGTGTGGGGGTGTGTGTGTGTGTGTGTTTATAGGCGTGTGTTGGTGTGTGTGTGTGTGTGTGTGTGTGTGTTTATCGTGTCGTTTGGTTTGTGTGGCGTGTTGTGTTGGAGTGTGTGTGTGTGTGTGTTGTTTTATAGGTGTGTTGGGTGTTTTGTGGTGTTTGTGTGTGTGTGTGTGTTTTGTAGGGTTATTTTCCAGTCACGATGTGTGGTTGTGTTGTGTGTGTGTGTTAGGGTCTTGTGTAGTGTGTGTGTGTGGTTGTGTGCGTGTGTGTTTATAGGCGTGTGTTGGAGTGTGTGTGTGTGTGTGTGTGTATTGATGTGTTGGGTGTGTGTGTGTGTGTGTGTGTATATGTGTATAACACTGTGTTGGAGTATATGTGAAAGACTAAAATTATTGGCACCCTGCAAAGAAAGAACAAACACCATAGACATAATAATTATAAATGTTTGATACATTTACATGAATTCTATCAATTCGTTAAAATATTTAATTAATATTTTGTTATTTCTCATCACATCAAAATATTATATATATATATATATATATACTCATATATATATATATACATTCATACAGTGGTGTGAAGAAGTGTGAAAAAATCAGTGCCCCTTCCTGATTTCCTATTTTTTTGTCACACTCGAAGGTTTCAGATCAGCAAACAAATGTACATATATTAGTGAAATATCACATGAGAAAACACAAAACACAGTTTTTAAATGGAGGTTTTTATTATTTTTATTTTATTATTAAAGGAAAACAAAATCCAAAAGTAAATGTCCCTGTGAACGACTGACTGCGCTTGTTGCTGATGACGGCGACCAGTTATTAGGTTTGGGGGGCAAACACTTTTTCACACAGGGCCATGCGGTTTTGGATTTTGTTTTCCTCGAATAATAAAAACCTGTTTACTCGTGTTTTATTTGTCTAATATTTATATTTCTTTGTTAATCTGAAATATTCAATTGTGACAAACAAACAAAAAAAATAGAAATCAGGAAGGGGGCAAACACTTTTTCACACCATATGTGGTGTGTGTGTGTGTGTGTGTGTGTGTGTGTGTGTGTGTGTGTGTTTAAAAAGAGACTTTTATCCAAGGGCATGTTTAGTGTGTATGAGTGTGTTTGTCTAGCCAGAGACAACCAGGGATTTGTGTGTGTGTGTGTGTGTGTGTGTGTGTGTGTGTGTGTGTGTGTGTGTGTGTGTGTGTGTGTTTTTCTGCACACTCAGATGCTGATGAGGACGAATGTCATCGGCCGAGAGCAGATGCACCGAGCCTCTGGGCCTCTACCTGCTCATTAGTGTGTTTGTGTGTGTGTGTGTGTGTGTGTGTGTGTGTGTGTGTGTGTGTGTGGTTGTGTGTGTGTGTGTTGTGTTGGTGTAGGGTAGGGGGTGTGTTAGGTCAAAGGTCACAGCACTGCGTATCACGCCCCTGGGTTGTGTTATTAAAACTGTGTCTTCTGCCAGCAGCGTCTACAGGTCGTAGAGAAAAAACTGTGTCCTCAGAGAGTCTTACACACACACACACACACACACACACACACACACACACACAAACACACACACACACACACACACACACAAACACACACCCGCACAGACACATTTTTTAAAAATGCATTAAGACAACATGTTTTATATGTGTGACATGTCAGTGTGTGTTTGTGTGTGTGTGTGTGTGTGTGTGTTGTGTGTGTGTGTGTGTGTTGTGTGTGTGTGTGTGTGTGTGTGTGTTGTGTGTGTGTGTGTGGTGTGTGTGTGTGTGTGTGTGTGTGTGTTTTCTTCACCCTATAATAAAGTAGGCAGCACTGTGCATCTGTAAGTCATAATAGAGTAGGTGTGGCCTCAATAAAGTAGGTGTGGCCTTTATGTCAGTCTCAATAAAGTAGGAGTGGTCTCTGTAAAGTAGGTGTGGCCTCCCTGTCAGTCAGTCTCAATAAAGTAGGTGTGGTCTCCTTAGTAGTCTCAATAATGTAGGCGTGGTCTCAATAAAGTAGGTGTGGCCTTCATGTCAGTCTCAATAAAGTAGGTGTGGTCTCTGTCATTTCATAAAGTAGGTGTGGCCTCCATGTCAGTTTCAATAAAGTAGGTGTGGTCTCTGTAAAGTGGGTGTGGCCTCCCTGTCAGTTTCAATAAAGTAGGTGTGGTCTCTATAAAATAGGTGTGGCCTTCATGTCAGTCTCAATAAAGTAGGTGTGGTCTCAGGTGTCAGTTCTCAATAAAGTAGGTGTGGCCTTCATGTCATGTCAGTCTCAATAAAGTAGGTGTGGTCTCTGTAAAGTAGGTGTGGCCTTCCATGTCAGTCTCAATAAAGTAGGTGTGGTCTCTGTAAAGTAGGTGTGGCCTTCATGTCAGTTTCAATAAAGTAGGTGTGGTCTCTGTAAAGTAGGTGTGGCCTTCATGTCAGTCTCAATAAAGTAGGTGTGGTCTCTATAAAATAGGTGTGGCCTTCATGTCAGTCTCAATAAAGTAGGTGTGGTCTCTGTAAAGTAGGTGTGGCCTCCATGTCAGTTTCAATAAAGTAGGTGTGGTCTCTATAAAGTAGGTGTGGCCTTCATGTCAGTCTCAATAAAGTAGGTGTGGTCTCTATAAAGTAGGTGTGGCCTCCATGTCAGTCTCAATAAAGTAGGTGTGGTCTCTGTAAAGTAGGTGTGGCCTCCATGTCAGTTTCAATAAAGTAGGTGTGGTCTCTATAAAGTAGGTGTGGCCTCCATGTCAGTTTCAATAAAGTAGGTGTGGTCTCTATAAAGTAGGTGTGGCCTCCATGTCAGTTCTCAATAAAGTAGGTGTGGTCTCTATAAAATAGGTGTGGCCTCCATGTCAGTTCTCAATAAAGTAGGTGTGGTCTCTGTAAAGTAGGTGTGGCCTCCATGTCAGTTCTCAATAAAGTAGGTGTGGTCTCTGTAAAGTAGGTGTGCCCTTCATGTCAGTCTTTAAGTGGGCACGGTCTCTCTATTTAGTCAGTCTCACTAAAGTAGGCGTGGCCTTTGTCTGCAGTCAGTCTCACGAAGGTGGGCGTGTCAGTGCTATCTCCCTCGTATTTGTGTACGTGTGACGGCGTGTAAAGTTACAAGCGCTAAATCTCCGGTTACTCAGCGTCATGCTAATGCAAGCTGGCTAATGAAGCGCTATAAAAAAATGTACATTTGCTGAAAGAACGTAAAGAGACGGACGATAAAAAAGCGACAGCAGAGGGAGGTGAAGATCAGATTGTAAATGAATATTAAAGCCTGCTGACAAAAACACTCTGCCCACCGAGCCACAAAACAACGTGGCGTTTTCATTTGCGTGATGCGGCGAGAGGAAATTAGCGGCGCATGAATAATGCACGCACACACGTGAAGCTCGCCGCCAGGAAACGGGTTTTAACGCGCATTACGCCTAATTCGCTGACGAACGCCATTCTCCTGTCCTATCACACGCCTCAAATAAATAACCAACACAGACGTCTTAATTGCTCTTAATCTCATCCTCTCAACGCAGACGCATCAATTATTCACACGTGTCCACTTCCTGTATTTCATTTCCTCTCAATGTGTAATTAACATTAAAACCTTCAACTGGTCTGAGTTCAGCAGCTTTCTTTTATTCAAATTATCATGAAATAATGACACTAATATAACACATATAAAACAGAAACGTCACAATTTACAATCAAATTTTTATAGGATTTGTTTATAGTTTTTTTTCTGCCATAATATAAAGAATTTAAAACAATCTTCTTTGTGAATTTTTGACTAATTGATGGATTTAAAAAAAAAAAATGCATTAAATTCCCTAGAAAGCGTTTTTTTTTAAATAAAATATTTGTATTAATTTTTATACAATAGAACAAACACACTCGAACAACAACCACAACAGGGCGGGAAGAGAGAGAAAGAAAATGTAAAAATAAATAAATAAATAATAAAATAGTGGGGCACGGTGGCTTAGTGTTTATCACGTTCGCCTCACACCACCAGGGTCCGGGTTCGATTCCCGTCTCGGACATGTGTGTGTGGAGTTTGTGCATGTTCTCCCCGTGCCTCAGGGGGTTTTTCTCCGGGTTCTCCGGTTTCCTCCCCCGGTCCAAAAACATGCACGGTAGGTTGATTGGCACCTTGGAAAATTGTGTGTGTGTGTGTGTGATGGGTTGGCATTCCATCCAGGGTGTATCCTGCCATAGACGCCTGAGATAGACACAGACTCCCCGTGACCCGAGGGAAGATCGGATAAAGCGCTAGAAGATGAATGAATGAATGAAAATAAAAATAAAATAAAATAAAAGTAATAAAAATAGGCGGCGCTCACCACTCCACAGCAATAATCACCAAAAAACAGTTGATATAGCATTAATGCATGTTTTAACAACGCATGAACTCATCACAGCTTCACCTTCATCAGAATCCTTCAAGCAAATTTCCAATCACAAGAAATTTTTAAGAGAACATGAATATTTAAATATGAACCTTAAAACATTTCCACCAGAGAAACCAAAAACATCAGAGTCGACGTAACGTCTCAAATCCTTTAAGTATATATTCACCAGTAAGAACATTTTCATCCTAATGATTACAAACTTATTCTCTTTAACGGCACTAATGTTATAAATGTGTTATAACACAGTGTGCATTACTATATGAGTGATCTGTTAATTCACTCTGCGTCGTGTTGTGTGAACGAACGAAACCCCAACAACAAATAAATAAATAAAGGTTCAGTGCATCCACTCACACTTCCTAAATTTCCCCCAATGACGCCCCCTAGCTGCGCATTCACAACAGGTACGATCTCCTCACTATATTAGCGTATATTACCGTACGGAACCTTACGCAAGCGCATCGCATTCCCAAATCCGTATTACTGCAATAAAGCGCATTTTTACTGAACGCAATAAAGCGCTTCCGTATAACCTAAACACCGTATCACCAGTTTATATGGAAAAGCACCCGGAACACAATTCTTAAAGGAGCCACGTCCCATATTTTACACTTCAAACCAACACTAAACAAATAACATTGTCATTAACAAGAAACTCTAATAATATATTAAAATAATCATTAATAATTTCCAGTTTGAAAGAAAACATAATAAAAAATAAATAATAATTTCAAAGAGAACACAAATAATTAATACTTTCATTAAAGATATATATATATATATATATATATATATATATATATATATATATATACAGACGTGGACAAAATTGTTGGTACCCTTTGGTCAATGAAAGAAAAAGTCACAATGGTCACAGAAATAACTTTAATCTGACAAAAGTAATAATAAATAAAAATTCTATAAATGTTAACCAATGAAAGTCAGACATTGTTTTTCAACCATGCTTCAACAGAATTATGTAAAAAAATAAACTCATGAAACAGGCATGGACAAAAATGATGGTACCCCTAACTTAATATTTTGTTGCGCAACCTTTTGAGGCAATCACTGCAATCAAACGCTTCCTGTAACTGTCAATGAGACATCTGCACCTCTCAGCAGGTATTTTGGCCCACTCCTCATGAGCAAACTGCTCCAGTTGTGTCCGGTTTGAAGGGTGCCTTTTCCAGACTGCATGTTTCAGCTCCTTCCAAAGATGCTCAATAGGATTGAGGTCAGGGCTCATAGACGGCCACTTTAGAATAGTCCAATTTTTTTCCTCTTAGCCATTCTTGGGTGTTTTTAGCTGTGTGTTTTGGGTCATTGTCCTGTTGCAAGACCCATGACCTGCGACTGAGACCAAGCTTTCTGACACTGGCTAGTACATTTCTCTCTAGAATTCCTTGATAGTCTTGAGATTTCATTGTACCCTGCACAGATTCAAGACACCCTGTGCCAGACGCAGCAAAGCAGCCCCAGAACATAACAGAGCCTCCTCCATGTTTCACAGTAGGGACAGTGTTCTTTTCTTGATATGCTTCATTTTTTCGTCTGTGAACATACAGCTGATGTGCCTTGGCAAAAACTTCGATTTTTGTCTCATCTGTCCACAGGACATTCTCCCAGAAGCTTTGTGGCTTGTCAACATGTAGTTTGGCATATTCCAGTCTTGCTTTTTTATGATTCGTTTTCAACAATGGTGTCCTCCTTGGTCGTCTCCCATGTAGTCCACTTTGGCTCAAACAACGACGGATGGTGCGATCTGACACTGATGTTCCTTGAGCATGAAGTTCACCTTGAATCTCTTTAGAAGTCTTTCTAGGCTCTTTTGTTACCATTCGGATTATCCGTCTCTTAGATTTGTCATCAATTTTCCTCCTGCGGCCACGTCCAGGGAGGTTGGCTACAGTCCCATGGATCTTAAACTTCTGAATAATATGTGCAACTGTACTCACAGGAACATCTAGTTGCTTGGAGATGGTCTTATAGCCTTTACCTTTAACATGCTTGTCTATAATTTTCTTTCTGATCTCTTGAGACAGCTCTTTCCTTTGCTTCCTCTGGTCCATGTCGAGTGTGGTACACACCATATCACCAAACAACACAGTGATTACCTGGAGCCATATATATAGGCCCAATGGCTGATTACAAGGTTGTAGACACCTGTGATGCTAATTAGTGGACACACCTTCAATTAACATGTCCCTTTGGTCACATTATTTTCTGTGTTTTCTAGGGGTACCATCATTTTTGTCCATGCCTGTTTCATGAGTTTATTTTTTTACATAATTCTGTTGAAGCATGGTTGAAAAACAATGTCTGACTTTCATTGGTTAACATTTATAGAATTTTTATTTATTATTACTTTTGTCAGATTAAAGTTATTTCTGTGACCATTGTGACTTTTTCTTTCATTGACCAAAGGGTACCAACAACTTTGTCCACGTCTGTATATATATATATATATATATATATATATATACATATATATAACATATGTTACAATTAGAGTATTAGAAATATGTTACGAATGAGTCACGTTCCAAGAGTTCGTTTGTAGTATGAATTTGTTCGTAAGTTATAATTGACGCTGATTATCGACTACACACACGTCTAATAACTATGTTTGTAAGATATAAGCTATAAAATGTTAGTTTACTTCCTTCCTGAAATTTTTAACACTGATTCACTGCATTTTATTTATAATCATTTCATTTTTATTCCTGTTTTTATTCATTTTAAATGCTTTGTTGATTAATACTTTTTTTGTAATTACTCTAATCATATTTTATTTCCTTTCATGTTTGAATTTTGAAATGTGTATGAAATATGTAAATAAAATTGCATTACCATCAGTAACGTTTTCGCTTTTTCCCACAAACATTTCTAATAAACGATGTTTTAGACTCTTATTGATAAAAAAGACCTGCCGATGTTTACTAGAGGAATACGGAGGTGTAGAAAACAACTACGCTCTGCGATCGCTAATCTCCGCTAGCGGCGTTTTTTCCCCGATCCGAACAAACGTTACTTTGTGGACAGGTTTGTTCGTATCGGCCAACAATGAAAACGTTTGTATTATCGTTCATCTTCTCCTGCATTCTACACGTCTCCACTAGGGGGACTCTGTAAGGACGTTTTTCAGTAATTCGGTGACCAGATCTCATTCAAGAGGAATTTTATCCAGAGAACATTTGGCAAGACGAATCCCGGCACATTGTTCCAGTAAGATGAGGAGTAATATCGGGAATGCGGCTACAATTCCCGGGAGAAAGTCGACTCGGGACGTTTTCCTGAGGAATTATTCGTTAATCGTGCTAGGCGGCGTGTTGGAGCGAGTGGAAGAATGGAAGTGCGTTCGGGGCGAACGTGAGGTGTTTTATGATGTACGGCGTTCCGATAACGATGCGATGATGAATGGTTGCGCGATCACAGCGTTCCGGATCGGCCACCTCGACTCCTGACCCGTGTTAGCGCCTCCGGTACTCGTGTAGCATCGGCTAAGTGGCAGATCCCGCCGTTTCCCTGCGCTGTCCCTCGCCGGTGCCTCCCTGACCTTTGACCCCGAGGTCGGCCGGTCGGCGCGGTTACCGGGCCGGCCCGCGGCGGGTCGCCCGCGGCCGAGGATGCTGCTCGTTACTCATGGCGCCCTGACAGCCCATTCCTCTTCCTGTCTGCTCTCCGTCTCCTCCTATTCCCTCCATCCCTCGCTTCCTCCGTCACTACCTGGCACACGACCTCTCTCGCTCCCTCTCTGTCTCTGTCCAGTGCCAGGACCCTGCCGTGTCCACACACACCCACACACACACACACACACACACACTGTATTATCCTCCACATTATCATATCAAACTTCTGCACGTTTTCCTTATGAGGTCCCGAGAAACCGCAATGATAATTATTGCATATATAATAATAATAATAATAATAATAATAATAATAATAATAATAATAATAATGTATCATAATAATGTGTCATGTCATGTATGATCTGTTAGTGACCCGAACTGTTAGGTGATACACTTTACAACCCATGTATTGTAAAATGTTTGTAATTGTTTTTGTTTTGTGTGTGTGTTTTGTTGTTTTGTTGTAATTGTTTACGTGGCCACGACAACTTAATGTCGTCCTCAGATGTGTGTTTGTCAACTTTATATTCAGATTGAGATTTTATTTGTCATAGACGCAAACATACACAATACAACATGCAGTGAAATGTGTTTTTATTTTTTAATATATATAAAATTAAGAATGAAAAGTAAAAAAAAGTAAACAGGGTAAAAAGAGATATCAAAAATCACAACATATTAAACTTTTATTTTATTTTATGTGCAGTTTCATGTATTTTTCCTTTTACTATCATTTAAATTCAAATTTACACATTTAAAACAACATCCAACAAACAACAATCCAATAATCAAACAACATCAAACAACATCAAACAACATCAAACAACATCAAACAACATCAAACAAAATCCAACAACATCAAACAACATCAAACAACATCCAACAACATCAACAACATCCAACAACATCAAACAACATCCAACAACATCCAACAACATCAAACAACATCCAACAACATCAAACAACATCCAACAACATCCAACAACATCAAACAAAATCCAGTAACATCAAACAACATCAAACAACATCCAACAACATCAAACAACATCAAACAACATCCAACAACATCAAACAACATCAAACAACATCAAACAAAATCCAACAACATCAAACAACATCAAAAAACATCCAACAACATAAACAACATCAAACAACATCAAACAACATCCAACAACATCAAACAACATCAAACAACAAACAACATCAAACAACATCAAACAACATCAAACAACATCAAACAACATCCAACAACAACAACATCAAACAACATCAAACAACATCAAACAACATCAAACAACAT
>JACRUU010000003.1:19662177-19666515 GCA_030449085.1 Kryptopterus vitreolus
TAAATCTATTTCTAGGATTAGAGTCAATTTTGTGGAATTCTATACATTATTTGGGATTATTGTACGGATTAATGAATTCTATACATTATTTGGGATTATTGTACGGATTAATGAATTCTATACATTAATTTGGGATTATTGTACGGATTAATGAATTCTATACATTAATTTGGGATTATTGTACGGATTAATGAATTCTATACATTAATTTGGGATTATTGTACGGATTAATGAATTCTATACATTATTTGGGATTATTGTACGGATTAATGAATTCTATACATTATTTGGGATTATTGTACGGATTAATTAATTCTATACATTATTTGGGATTATTGTACGGATTAATGAATTCTATACATTAATTTGGGATTATTGTACGGATTAATGAATTCTATACATTAATTTGGGATTATTGTACGGATTAATGAATTCTATACATTATTTGGGATTATTGTACGGATTAATGAATTCTATACATTATTTGGGATTATTGTACGGATTAATTAATTCTATACATTATTTGGGATTATTGTACGGATGATGAAATTCCAAAACAGATTCTGTGGTTAGAATGAGGAATAATTTTTAGGAATATTATGGGATTTTATAAATGATTGTAAGAATGTTGAATTTATTCCGGTGATTCTGTGAATGATTTCAGAAATATGGAATTATTCGTCGGTCGTGGGAATAATTTGTGGGATTATAAATGTTATTCTTGCGTTACGCAGATTACAGTATTAATTCTGTGGTTATGTGATTTAATCTGGGATTATTGGGATGATTGAGGGATTATAGAGTTTATTCTGTGGTTGTGTGATTTAATCTGGGATTATTGGGATGATTGAGGGATTATAGAGTTTATTCTGTGGTTGTGTGATTTAATCTGGGATTATTGGGATGATTGAGGGATTATAGAGTTTATTCTGTGGTTGTGTGATTTAATCTGGGATTATTGGGATGATTGAGGGATTATAGAGTTTATTCTGTGGTTGTGTGATTTAATCTGGGATTATTGGGATGATTTCTATAACTGTTGGAAAGTTATTATGGGATGGCTTCATTTATTTTGGGAATTATTGAGTATTGATTTCAGAATTGTAGAAATCGTCTGGAATTCCATGGATTATTTATTGTAGGGATGATTTTGAGATGATGGAATTTATTTATTCCGATATTAATGGAATGATTGAGGGAATGTAGAATTAGTTCTGGGATTACAGGAACGATTTTGGGGATTTTGTTGGAAATGATACAGGATTGTATATAAATGAGGGAGTTTAGAGGAATTGTTGGGAATTTCGTGTCTTTTAACTATTTGGGGGTAAAAAGAGGAAAATGCTTTTCTGTGTAAAGATGTATTGTAGATTATGTGTGTTTACAATTCATTCATTCATTCATTCATCTTCTACCACTTTATCCGATCTTCCCTCGGGTCACGGGGAGTCTGTGTCTATCTCAGGAGTCTATGGGCATTAAGGCAGGATACACCCTGGATGGAATGCCAACCCATCGCAGGACACACACACTCACACACACACACACACACACACACACATTCATACACTAGGGACAATTTTTCCAAGGTGCCAATCAACCTACCGTGCATGTTTTTTGGACCGGGGGGAGGAAACCGGAGAACCCGGAGAAAAACCCCCTGAGACACGGGGAGAACATGCACAAACTCCACACACACATGGCCGAGACGGGAATCGAACCCGGACCCTGGCGGTGTGAGGCGAACGTGATCACCACTACGCCACCGTGCCTTGTTTACAATTCATTTCATTTATTTATTATTTGACTATTTTCAAATAATTTGGCGGAAAACTCCTTTTTGTGCTGGATGAAGATTTGTATTTATCCTGAACGTTGATCGTCTCTGTAGATTTCAGTCCATTTATCTGCACACGGCACAAGGTGCTGAACCCTAACCACACACACACACACACACACACACACACACACACACACACACACACACACACCTGGCACAAAATAAATAAAGTAAATTATAGAGGAGCGAGACGGGACGTGCCAACCACCTTGGCTAATGTGAGACCGGGATCGGCGGGGCGCGATGTTCCTGTACAACCCCTCGGCCTCGGCGTCTGCCCGCCGTAATTAATACGTCGTCGTATGAAAGTTGAAGGGCTCGCATCCTGAAAGTGTCCCTCGTCTTACTGAAGGCCTGACCTCCAAGCAGCTGAAGGTTGCTGAGGAAATTTGGCTCCGAGCGCAGGAGAAAACATCTGCGTCTCGGCCGGGGTGAGAGAGAGAGAGAGAGAGAGACAAAGAGAGAGACCTTCCCTCACCCTCACACCCCTGCCTCTGGCGTCTCCATCACGGCCGGTCACTCCCCATGTCGGGCGCCATGTCGTCCTGCTGAGAGAGGAGAGGAGCGATGGAGGAGGAGGAGCAGCTGCAGGGTTTCTGTACAGTGGTGACTCCTGGAACACCAACACAAACATCTGTCATCTCACACCCACACACACACACACACACACACACACACACACATTTAAACACAATATTAAACCTGTCTTTGTTGTTGCATTTAAACAAACTCTGATCGTTTTTTGCGAATCTTGTTCATCAAAATAAACCCATTTTTTTTCGTCCCTTACTTCGTCTGTACATCCAATAATAATCAACGTGTCACAATGCCCTTCAGAAGAGATGATAATAAACAGGATGACACGTTGTTCTTTTGTCATGTGACCTCCGATTGGCATTGTAAAAATTCAATAATAATAATAATGTGTGTGAAAGTGCGTATCTCGTGCGCATCTCATTAAAAAATTAACAACTCACTCTTTAAGATGACTCGGAGTCACATTAAAGACTCATTAAAAGTGAAACGAATCGGTTTTTAGAGGCGGCAAGTCATGTTAAAGACTCGCACAAGGTAAACAAATAACCCTTTGAGAGTCGTTAAAACAGAATGAATCGCTCTTAATGAATCACTCTTTCAGTTGACTCCTTCTTCTGAGTCATATTACAGACTCGTTCAAAATGAACAAATCACTCTTTAAAACCCCTCGTTCTTCCAAAATCACACATAAAGACTGAAAAATGAATGAATCACTTTTTATTCTTCTTAGTCACATTCAAGACACATTCAAAACTGAGGAATCATTCTATGAGACTCTATGAGACTATAAGTCACACTAAAGACTCATAGAGTCATTATTAAGACTCATAGAGTCACATTAAGGACTTCAAAATGAAATAATCACTGTTTGACTCCCAGTAACTCGACTCAGTGTTTTTTTTTCTGTCACACTGAAGAGTCATTCAAATAAAATGAATCACTTTTTAAGATGACTCATTCCTTTGAGTCAGATTAAAGATTTGTTCAAAATTCAAAAGACTCGTTCGTCTGAGTCTCACTAAAGACTCGTATTAACACAAAACGAATCACTCTTAAGACTCCTTCAAAATGAAGAATCAATATTTTGAGATGACTCGTTCTTCTGAGTCACATTAAAGATTTGTTTTAAATGAAGGAGCCATTCTTTGAAATGATTCACTCTTTCAAATCAAGAGTCTCTAGAGTCGATCAGAATGAACAAATCACTTTCCTTTAGGGAGTCACATTAAAGACTCACTAAAACAGAATGAATCACTCTTGAGACTCGTTCAAAGTGAATGAATCATTATTCTTCTGAGTCACATTCAAGATTCGTTCAAAATGAACGAATCACCTTTGAGTCGATTCTTGTGATTCAAAAGTTTCACTTGAGAACGAAATCACTCCTCTCCTCCTCTCCTCCTCCTCTCCTCCTCTCCTCCTCCTCTCCTCCTCCTCTCCTCTCCTCCTCTCCTCCTCTCCTTCCTCCCTCTCCTCCTCTCCTCTCTCCCTCTCTCCACTCTCTTCTCCTCCTTCTCTCTCATCTCCTCCTCCTCCTCTCCCCTCTCCTCTCCTCTCTCTCCTCTCCTCTCCTCTCCTCTCCTCATCTCCTGCTCTCCTCCTCTCCTCCTCTCTTCCTCTCCTACTCTCCTGCTCTCGTGTCCTGCGAGAGAAAAGAGTTTAGAAAGAAGCGTTCGTTAATGTCATGACTCGGATGTAACGCGTCCACCTGAACATGACCTTTCCACACGTCTCCATCCATCTGTCCATTCCGGCGTTAGCCAGAGCACCATGGTTCCTGTAAAGACGGGGCGCGGAACCCGACGGAGCCGCTGACCTGAGCGGTGCGAGGAGGAACCACTCCATCATCCTCCAGTGGCACTGAAACCCCCGACACACTGACACCGTGCCAAAGACGAGGGGAAACATGCCAATCGCCAAGCGCAACGCCAACGCACCAATGCCAGCTCTCGCTCAAGGAC
>JACRUU010000003.1:19672015-19714984 GCA_030449085.1 Kryptopterus vitreolus
ACTACCCCTTACACACTACCCCTAACACACTACCCCTTACACACTACCCCTAACACACTACCCCTTATACACTACCCCTAACACACTACCCCTTACACACTACCCCTAACACACTACCCCTTACACACTACCCCTAACACACTACCCCTTATACACTACTATACCTACCCCTTATACACTACTTATACACTACCCCTTATACACTACTTATACCTACTTATACACTACTCCCTTTATACACTATCCCTTATACACTATCCCTTATACACTATCCCTTATACACTAATACACTAACCCTTATACACTACCCTAACACACTACCCCTTATACACTACCCTAACACACTACCCCCTATACACTACCCCTTATACACTACCCCTTATACATCCCCCTATACACTACCCCTTATACACTACCCTTACTACACTACCCCTTATACACTACCCCTTATACACTACCCTATACACTTATACACTATCCTTACACTACACTTATACACATCCCTTATACACTACCCTTCTACCTACCTTATACACTATCCCTTAAACACTACCCCTTATAGACCCACTACCCCCTTATACACTACTCCTTATACACTACTCCCTATACACTACCCCTTTCATACACCTTATTAAAAAAAAACCTACCCCTTATATACACTACCCCTCATACACTACCCCTTATACACTACCCCTTATACACTATCCCTTATACACTACCCCTTATACACTATAAAAAAAAAAAAAATTATACACTACCCCTTATACACTACCCCTTCCCACTACCCCTATACACTACTTATACCTACTTATATACACTACCCCTTATACACTACCCCTTATACACTACTTATACACTACCCCTTATACACTACTTATACACTACCCCTTATACACTACTTATACACTACTCCTTATACACTACTCCTTATACACTATCCCTTATACACTAATACACTACCCTTATACACTAACCCTTATACACTAACCCTTATACACTAACCCTTATACACTAACCCTTATACACTAACCCTTATACACTAACCCTTATACACTTATACACTAACCCTTATACACTAACCCTTATACACTACCCTATACACTACCCCTTATACACTACCCCTTATACACTACTCCCTTATACACTACCCCTACTATACACTATACCTTATACCCCTAACACACTACCCCTATACACTATCCCTTATACACTACCTTATACACTACTTATACACTACCCCTTATACACTACTTATACACTACCCCTTATACACTACTCCTTATACACTACTCCTTATACACTTATACACTACCCCTTATAGACTACCCCTTATACACTACCCCTTACCACTACCCCTTATACACTACCCCTTATACACTACCCCTTATACACACTACCCCTATACCTACCCTTATACACTACCCCTTATACACTAACCCTTATACACTACCCCTTATACACTATTATACCCTTATACACTACTCCTTATACACCCCTTATACACTAACCCTTATACACTAACCCTTATACACTAACCCTTATACACTAACCCTTATACACTACCCCTTATACACTATACCCTTATACACTACCCCTAACACACACTACCCCCTTATACACTATCTTATACATACCCCTTATACACTAAACCCCTTATACACTACCCCTTATACACACTAATCCATACACTACCCTTATACCCCCCTAACCCCTTAGGGGGGGGGGTGTAGCTCAGTGGTCTAAGGCGCTGGGCTGCTGATAGGAAGATCCGGGTTCGAGCCCGGTATGGCCAAGCTGCCTCCCTTGGGACCTTGAGCAAGAACCCTTAACCCTCTGTGCTCCAGGGGGCGCCGTATCATGGCCGACCCTGCGCTCTGACCCCCAACTATCAACATCAAGCTGGGATATGTGAAAAAAGAATTTCACTGTGTGTATGTTTATGTGATAAATAAGACTATTCTTAATAAAAACATAACACCCTACACTACCCCTTATACACAATCCTTATACACACCCTTATCAATACCCCTTAACACCCCCTTATACCCTTATAACTATACCCTTATACCTAACCCTTATACACCCTATAACCCTTATACACTATACCCCTTATACACTACCCTATACCTAACCCTTATACACTATCCCTTATCACTATCCCTTATACTAACCTTATACACTATCCTTATACACTAACCCTTATACACTACTATACCTTATACACTATCCCTTATACACCTATACACTATCCCTTATACACTACCCTTATACACTACCCTTATACACTCCCTTATACACTACCTACTCCTTATAACACTATCCTTATACACTACCCCTATACACACCCTTAACACTACCCCTATACCCCTTATACCTACCCCTTATACCCTACCCCGAATACCCTTATACACTCCCGACTTTACCCTTATACACTACCCTTATACACTACCCTCTAAACCACACTACCCCTTATACCACTACCCCTTACACTACCCCTTAACTACCCTTATACCCATACACTACCCCTTAACACACTACCCCTTATACACTACCCTTATACACTTACTTCCTATACACCCCTAACACACTACCCTATACACACTACCCCTACCCCTATACACTACCCTTTATACACTACACTAACCCTTATACACTACACCCCCGTTATACCCCTTACACACTATACCCTACTAACACACTACACTACACACTACCCCTATACACTACCCCTTATACACTACCCCTTATACACTACCCCTTATACACTACCCCTATACACTACTCCTTATACACTACCCCTATACAATACCCCTACACCCTTATACACTACCCCTAACACACTATTATACACTACCCCTTATACACTACCCCTCCTATACACACTACCCCGTATACACTACCCCTTATACACTACCCCTCCTTATACACTACCCCTTATACACTAACCCTTATACACTTTACACCAGGGGTGGGCAAACTACGGCCCGGGGGCCACATCCGGCCCCTTGGTCCTTTTAATCCGGCCCGCTGAACTGCTTCGGCTTCTTTGCCGCACGAGAAGAATGTATAACCACACAGCAACGCTGAC
Organism: Kryptopterus vitreolus; assembly: GCA_030449085.1. NCBI lineage: Eukaryota > Metazoa > Chordata > Actinopteri > Siluriformes > Siluridae > Kryptopterus > Kryptopterus vitreolus. Next base: position 19,675,104 of record JACRUU010000003.1, read on the forward strand.
GTTGTTGGAGTATGCTCAGTGTTAAAAATGAAGGAAAAATACAGCCATTTTTTTGTTGTTTCTTTTCCTTAAATAGAATATCCTTATTCTTAAGGATAGTGGGTAGCCTAAAGAACATGATGATATTTAACACTCTTTACAAGAGGAAAAAATTCATATTGAACATAAGTTACGTTCAACGTTATTGTTGGTTCGGCCCACGAACACACCTCAGGTTTCTCATGTGGCCCTTTGGAAAATATAATTGCCTTACCCCTGCCTTACACACTACCCCTAACACACTACCCCTTACACTACCTACCCCTATACACACTACCCCTTATACACTACTTATACCTACCCCTTATACACTACCCTTATACTTATACACTACCCCTTATACACTACCCTACCCCTTATACACTACTCCCCTATACACTACTACCCCACCTACCCCTACTACACTACTCCTTATAAACACTACTACCCTAACACACTACCCCTTATACACTACCACACCTTATACACTAACCCTTATACACTAACCCCCCTTATACACTAACCCTTATACACTAACCCTTATACACTACCCCTTACACACTACCCTAACACTACCCCTTATACACTACCCCTAACACCTACCCCTACCCCTACACTACCCCTTATACCCTACTACCCCTTATACACTACTACCTTATACACTACCCCTAACACACTACCCCTTATACACTACCCCTTACACGACCCTACACTACCCCTTATACACTACTAATACCCCTTATACTACACACCCTATACACACCCCTTATACACCCTTATACACTACCCCTTATACACTACCCCTTATACACTACCCCTTATACACTACCCCTTATACACTACTCCTTATACACTACCCCTTATACACTACTCCTTATACACTACCCCTTATACACTACCCCTTATACACTAAACCCCCGGGGCCACATTATACACTAACCCTTATACACTAACCCTTATACACTAACCCTTATACACTAACCCTTATACACTAACCCTTATACACTACCCTTATACACTAACCCTATACACTAACCCCACTTATACACTACCCTTATACACTACCCCTACACACTACCCTACACGACCTTATACACTACCCCTTATACACTACCCCTAACACTACACACTACCCCTAACACACCCCTTATACCCCCTTATACACTACCCCTATACACAACCACTACCCCTTATACACTACCCCTTACACACTACCCCTTATACACTACCCCTAACACACTACCCCTTATACACTTAACACACTACCCCTTATACACTACCCCTAACACTACACCTTATACACTACCCCTTATACACACTACACTACCTTACACACTACCCCTTACACACTACCCTTTACACACTATCCCTTATACACTACTCCTGAAGTGTACACTACCGCTTATACACTTAAATTATTCTGGATTTATTTAGTTTGGAGAAAATTGTTTGTTTAATTTTAATAATAGTTAAATATGTGTGTGTATGTATTTGTATATGTTTGTGGTGTGTGTGTGTGTGTGTGTGTGTGTGTGTGTGTGTGTATTTGCAGCTAAGAGCATTCTGACGTTCCTGCAGCCCTCGTACACATTTTCCCGTCAGGACGGCGTTGCTAACATCCCGATTAGCCGCGACATTATTGAAGACGGACGCACTCAGGTGACCTACTGCACTCGCGACCTCACCGCCAAGGACAAGAAGGTGAGGTGAAAGGTCAAGGCTCAGAGGAATGCACACGGCCCTGAGGTGAATGTTGTGTAAACTGAGGAGGTGATTGTGTGTAGGATTACCTCTCGGTGGATGGAGATCTGATGTACCAGCCTGGAGAAACGCAGAAGATGGTTCCAGTGAAGCTGTTGGAGCTCGGAGAAGGAGATTCCCTCATTGATAAACAACCAAAACAGTTTGTGATGGATCTGAGTAACCCGCGTCAGGGAGCCAAACTCGGCAAATACCCACGAACCACCATTAACATCTCTGACAAAGCAGGTGAACGTCACTGCAGAACTACACACACACACACACACATACACACACACACACACACACACACACACACACACACACAAATATACACCTACACACACTAAACTTCTACATTCTTCTATACAACATTAGTTACTGTATTACTGTAAAATAAACACACAATAGTTTACTGCAGAAACATTCAATATCAGGTTTCTCAGGATGTTCCTCTGCCTCGGTGTCTGATGAGATGAATATTATTTCTCCTCCATGTGTGTTAGATCCGAGCACCATCATGTTCAAGAACAGCTCTCAGACCTTCAACACATCAGACGTTCTCTACACCGTTCCTGTGATCCGCACTCAGGGTCTGGAAAACCCTTCCTCCGTCAACTGGCGCACAATTTCCTCCCGTTTTAACCTACAAGGTCCGCTGAAGTTCTCTCCAGGAGAGATGGAGAAGAACATCGTGATCGACACTCGCACTCAGCAGATTCCCTTCAAACCAGAAAACTTCCAGCTAGAGTTGTACGACCCGAGTCCTAAGAGCCTGGTCCGAGAGCGCAAGACTACACAGGTCAACATCATCGATCCCAAAGGCAGGAAATTCTCTTTTCTCCGGAATATTCTTTACTCCATAAAATTCATTCTAACTGAAAACAGATTCGACTTTGGAAAGTTCTTTTAACCAAACAATTAATGAAAGTTTTATATCTGATTCCTGTAGCAGGAGATTTGGTGATGAAGTCCGGAACTGTTCCCAGTAAAGCTTCGTCTCCCACCGGCCGAATTTTTCCTCCAACCAACATAGAAACTGTTGCTACCGGCCCTAAAAATATCCGCCTTAACTGGAACCCACAGTCTGGAGCCAAAGGTTATAAGGTAACAAACATTTAACAAACAAATATATGTAGAAATGTATTTTTCTTCAGAAATAATAATAATAGTAGTTGTAGTAGTAGTAATAATAATAATAATAATAATAATAAAATAATAATAATAATTCATAGTAATTATAATAATATAATAGTAGTAATAATAATAAATAATAATAATAATAAGAGGAAGAACAATAGTAATAAGAATAATAAGAATAATAGGGAGTAATAACAGAAGTAATAACAGGTAATAGCAGGGGATATTATAATATGTACTCTGTGTGTGTTTATGATTTTGTTCTCCAGGTGAAGTATTGGATTTATGGAGATCCAGAAGCTGAAGCCCAGGTGGTCGATGTTAAAAACACACATGCTGAGTTGACAAATCTTTACCCGTACTGTGATTACGAGATGCGTGTGTGTTCATATAACGCTCAGGGAGACGGAGACTACAGTGACATCGTACAGTGCCAGACGCTCGAGGACGGTGTGTCTGATCATCTCATTCCATTATGAGCTCGATAGCATCACTGCTTAGCATTAACATGGCGAGATTACGCTAATTATTCACTGTTTGCTTTAACTTTAATAAAACTCCAGTCAGAATGTGGACGTGAAATAAAGCATTTAACTGGAGTTGCATTCCTTTATTATCCACTCAGTCCCGAGTGAACCGGGACGTCTGGCTTTTAATGTCATCGGACCGACCGTGACTCAGCTGAGCTGGGCAGAACCCGCAGAACCCAATGGTGTGATCACAGAGTATGAGGTCGTCTACACACCCATTAATGAGGACAGCAGTAAGTGTCGAGGTTTGTGTATCTTGAATATTTCTCTGCAGCCGGATGTGTTTGTGTCAGATTTGTATTTTATTTGATTTAGAACCTGTTGGACCTGATAAGAAGGTGAAGATTGACAATCCCAAGAAGCGAATGCTGCTTATTGAGAACCTGCAGCCTTCCCAGGCTTACCGTTACAAAGTGCGTGCTAGCAACAAGGTGGGATGGGGACCATACAGAGACGCCACCATCAATCTGGCAACCCAACCTCACAGACCCATGTCCAGTAAGTCTGAGAAACGTCTTATTCTAATTTTATAAAATATACAGAGGACAGGCTGTGACACACTTTATACAACCCACCAACATATAAAGATATAAACATAAGTATGTAACAAGTAAATAAAATAAATATAAATATAAACATATAGGGACTATATGTTTAAGAAATATGAATACAAAAACATGAAGACTACAATCGTCTTTATGTGTCACATAAGCATTACAGCACAGTGAAATAATTTTATATCCCAGTTTGTTTGGTAGTTGGGGATCAGAGTGCAGGGTCAGTCATGATACAGCGCCCCCTGGAGCACAGAGGGTTAAGGGCCTTGCTCAAGGACCCAAGAGTGGCAGATTGGTGATACCGGGGCTCGAACCCCCGACCTTCTGATCAGTAACAGAGTACCTCAAACCACTGAAATACCACTTGAGTTATCCTCTGCCCACAGTTACCCCCTTCCCACACTGAGATTCACCCTCCCACACCGAGATACCCCCTCCCACAATTAGATACACTCTCCCACACTGAAATACCCCATCCCACATTGACTTACACCCTCTCAAACTGAGATACCCCCTCCTACACTGAGATGCACCCTCCTACACTGCATTACACCCTCCCACACTGAGATACACCCTCTCCCACACTGTTACACCCTCCCACACTGAGATACACCCCTCTCCCACACTGAGATACACCCTCCCACACTGAGTTACACCCTCTCCCAAACTGTTACACCCTCTCCCACGCTGAGATACACCCTCTCCCACACTGCATTACACCCTCCAACACTGAGATACCCCCTCCCACACTGAGTTACAACCTCTCCCACACTAAGTTACACTCTCCCACACTGAGTTACAACCCTCTCCCACACTGAGATACACCGTCTCCCACACTGAGATACCCCGTCCCACTCTGCATTACACCCTTCCACAATGAGATACACCCTTCCACACTGAGATGCACCCTCTACCACTGTGATACTAGCCCTGTGATACTCCCTCCCACTGAGATACTTCCCCCACACTGTCCCCTCCACACTGCATTACACCCTCCCACACTGAGTTACACCCTCCCACACTGAGTTACACCCTCCCACACTGAGTTACACCCTCTACCACACTGAGATACACCCTCCCAAACTGTTACACCCTCTCCCACACTGATATACACCCTCTCCCACACTATTACCCCCCTCCCACACTGAGATACACCCCCTCCCTCACACTGAGATACACCCTTACACTTACCCCTTCCACACTGAGATACCCTCTTATACCTCCCACACTGAGCTACCCCATGTGTCCCACACTGAGTTACAACAACAAACACCCCTCTCCCACACTGAGATACACCTGATCCCACACTGTTACCCCCCTCCCACACTGAGATAAACCCTTCCACACTGACTTACACCCTCCCACACTGAGATACCCCATCCCACACTGAGATACCCACACTGAGATACCCCATCCCCACACTGAGATACCCCCTCCCACCCTGAGTTACACCCTCCCACACTGACTTAAACCGTCCCACACTGAGTTACAAAAACCCCTCCCCACACTGAGAAATATACCCCCCTCCCGCACTGCATTACACCCTCCCACACTGAGATACCCCCTCTCCCACACTGGGATACACCCTGTCCCACACTGAGTTACACCCTCCCACACTGAGATACCCCTCCCCCAAACTGTTAAACCCTCTCCCACACTGCTTACACCCTCCCACACTGAGTTACACCCTCCCACACTGAGTTACACCCTCTCCCACACTGAGTTACACCCTCTCCCACACTGAGTTACACCCTCCCACACTGATTTACACCCTCCCACACTGAGTTACACCCTCCCACACTGAGTTACAACCTCTCCCACACTAAGTTACACTCTCCCACACTGAGTTACAACCTCTCCCACACTGAGATACACCGTCTCCCACACTGAGATACCCCGTCCCACTCTGCATTACACCCTTCCACAATGAGATACACCCTTCCACACTGAGATGCACCCTCTAGCACACTGTGATACTCCCTCCCACACTGAGATACTCCCTCCCACACTGCATTACACCCTCCCACACTGAGTTACACCCCTCCCACACTGAGTTACAAAACCCTCCCACACTGATACACTTACACCCTCTTAAACACCCTCTCCCACACTGAGATACAAACCCTCCCACACTGAGTTACACCCTCTCCCACACTGAGATACACTCTCACACTGAGATACACCCTCCTCATTACCCCTCCCACTGAGATACACCCTCTCACACTGAGATAAACCCTTATACAAACTGACTTACACACACCTTCCACACTGAGATACCCTCTCCCACACTGAGCTACCCCATGTCCCACACTGAGTTACACCCTCTCCCACACTGAGATACACCTGATCCCACACTGTTACCCCCCTCCCACACTGAGATAAATCCTTCCACACTGACTTACACCCTCTCCCACACTGAGTTACACCCTACACCCCCTCCCACACTGAGATTAAACCCCCCTCCCACACTGAGATACACCCTCTCCCACCCACACTGAGATACAACCCTTCCCACTGGACCCTCTCCCCACACTGAGATACACCCTCCCAACTGTTACCGGAGTTACAATCCCACCCACACCCTGAGACAACCCCTCCACAAAAACTGACCACACCCTCCCACACTGAGATACCCCCTCCCACACTGAGATACCCCCCACACTCCCCTCTCCCACACTGAGATACACCCCTCTCCCACACTAAGATACCCCATGTCCCACACTGAGTTACACCCTCCCACAATCCCACACTCCCACACTGAGATACACCCTCTCACACTGAGATAAACCTTTATACACTGACTTACACCCTTCCACACTGAGATACACCCTCTCCCACACTGAGATACCCCATGTCCCACACTGAGTTACACCCACTCCCACACTGAGATACACCCTCCCAAACTGTTACACCCTCTCCCACACTGAGATACACCCTCTCCCACACTATTACCCCCCTCCCACACTGAGATACACCCCCTCCCACACTCCACTGAAACCCCCTCCACACTGAGATACACCCTCTCACACTGAGATAAAACCTTATACACTGACTTACACCCTTCCACACTGAGATAAGCTCTCCCACACTGAGCTACCCCATGTCCCACACTGAGTTACACCCTCTCCCACACTGAGATACACCTGATCCCACACTGTTACCCCCCTCACCACTGAGATTAAATCCCCACCCTCCCACACTGAGATACCCCCCTCCATCCACACACTGAGATACCCCCTCCCACCCTGAGTTACACCCTCCCACACTGACTTAAACCGTCCCACACTGAGTTACACCCTCCCACACTGATATACCCCCCTCCCGCACTGCATTACACCCTCCCACACTGAGATACCCCCCTCTCCCACACTCCCACACTGAGATACACCCTGTCCCACACTGAGTTACACCTCTCCCACACTGACACTGTTACAAACTCTCCCACACTGAGATACCCCTCTACCCTACAACACTCTCCCATGACTGAGATACACCCCTCCAACTGTCTCCCACACTGAGATACCCCTCCCACACTGCATTACACCCTCTCCACAGATATGAGATACACTGAGATACACCCTCCCACACTGAGTTACACCCTCCCACACTGAGATACACCCTCCCCACACTGATTACAATACCCCTACCACACTGACTTACACCCTCCCACACTGAGATACACCCTCCCACACTGAGTTACACCCTCCCACACTGAGTTACACCCTCCCACACTGAATAAACCCTCCCACTGTTTACACCCTCTCCCACACTGAGATACACCCTCTCCCACACTGAGTTACCCCCCTCCCACACTGAGATACACCCTCTCACACTGAGATAAACCTCCCACTTATACACTGACTTACACCCTTCCACACTGAGATACCCTCTCCCACACTGAGATACTACCCCATCCCACACTGAGTTACACCCCCTCCCCACACTGAGATACCCTGATCCCACACTGTTACCCCCCTCCCACACTGAGATTAAATCCTCCACACTGACTTACACCCCTCTCCCACACTGAGTTACACCCTCCCACACTGAGTTACACCCTCCCACACTGAGTTACACCCTCTACCACACTGAGATAAACCCTCCCAAACTGTTACACCCTCTCCCACACTGAGATACACCCTCTCCCACACTATTACCCCCCTCCCACACTGAGATACACCCTCTCACACTGAGATAAACACCCTTATACACTGACTTACACCCTTACCACACTGAGATACCCTCTCCCACACTGAGATACCCCATGTCCCACACTGAGTTACACCCTCTCCCACACTGAGATAAAACCCACCACTGAGTGAGATACACCCTCTCCCACACTGAGATACACCCTCCTATGAGATACACCCTCCACACTGAGATAAACCTTTATACACTGACTTACACCCTTCCACACTGAGATACCCCTCTCCCACACTGAGATACCCCATGTCCCACACTGAGTTACACCCTCCCACACTGATATACCCCCCTCCCGCACTGCATTACACCCTCCCACACTGATATACCCCCTCTCCCACAGGGATACACCCTGAGATACACTCCTACACCCTCCCACACTGAGTTACCCCCTCCCGCACTGCATTACACCCTCCCACACATCCCACACTGAGATACACCCTCCCTCCACACTGAGATAAACCCTTATACACTGACTAACACCCTTCCACACTGAGATACCCTCTCCCACACTGAGCTACCCCATGTCCCACACTGAGTTACACCCTCTCCCACCCTGAGATACACCCTGATCCCACACTATATACCCCCCTCCCACAACGCTGAGATAAATCCTTCACCCTCCCACACTGAGATACCCCATCCCACACTGAGATACCCCTCCCCACCCTGAGACACCCTCCCACACTGACTACAAACCCTGTCCACACTGAGTTACACCCTCCCACACTGATATACCCCCCTCCCGCACTGCATTACACCCTCCCACACTGAGATACCCCCTCTCCCACACTGGGATACACCCTGTCACACACTGAGTTACACCCTCCCACACTGAGATTACATACCTCCCAATCCCATACCTGAGATACACCCTCTCCCACACTGAGATACACCCCCTCCCACACTGAGATACACCCTCCCACACTGAGATACACCCTCCCACACTGAGATTACCCCCTCTCCCACACTGAGTTACACCCTGTCCCACACTGAGTTACACCCTCCCACACTGAGTTACAACCTCTCCCACACTAAGTTACACTCTCCCACACTGAGTTACAACCTCTCCCACACTAAGTTACACTCTCCCACACTGAGTTACAACCTCTCCCACACTAAGTTACACTCTCCCACACTGAGACACCTACCCCGTCCCACTCTGCATTACACCCTTCCACAATGAGATACACCCTTCCACACTGAGATGCACCCTCTAGCACACTGTGATACTCCCTCCCACACTGAGATACTCCCTCCCACACTGCATTACACCCTCCCACACTGCGTTACACCCTCCCACACTGAGTTACAACCCTCCCCCCACACTGAGTTATACACCCTCCCACACTGAGATACACCCTCCCAAACTGTTACACCCTCTCCCACACTGAGATACACCCTCTCCCACACTGAGATACCCCCCTCCCCACACTGAGATACACCCCCTCCCACACTGAGATACACTGAGTCCTTACACTAGATAATCACTGACTTACACCCTTCCACACTGAGATACCCTCTCCCACACTGAGCTACCCCATGTCCCACACTGAGTTACACCCTCTCCCACTGATTACACCCGGTCTCCCACACTGAGTTACCCCCTCCCACACTGAGATACACCCTCCCACACTGAGTTACACCCTCTCCCACACTGAGTTACACCCTCCCACACTGATATACCCCCTCTCCCACACTGGGATACACCCTGTCACCACACTGAGTTACACCCTCCCACAATACTGTTACACCCTCTCCCACACTGAGATACACCCTCTCCCACACTATTAGATAAAACCCCCCTGAGATACCCACACTGAGATACACCCTCTCACACTGAGATAAAACCTTCACATACACTGACTAACACCCTTCCACACTGAGATAAGCTCTCCCACACTGAGCTACCCCATGTCCCACACTGAGATACACCCTCTCCCACACTGAGATACACCCCCTCCCACACTGTTACAACCCCCTCCCACCAGGTGACTTAAACCCCCACACTGAGTTACACCCTCTCCCACACTGAGACACCCTCCCACACTGAGACCTCTCCCACACTGAGATACACTCTCCCACACTGAGATACCCCGTCCCACCTGACTTACACCCTTCCACACTGAGATACACCCTGAGTCACACACTGAGATACCCTCTACCCACACTGAGATACCCCACACTGATATAAGTGAGTCCCACACTGAGTTACACCCTCTCCCACACTGAGATACACCCTCCCAAACTGTTACACCCTCTCCCACACTGAGATACACCCTCTCCCACACTATTACCCCCCTCCCACACTGAGATACACCCTCTCACACTGAGATAAAACCTTATACACTGACTAACACCCTTCCACACTGAGATAAGCTCTCCCACACTGAGCTACCCCATGTCCCACACTGAGTTACACCCTCTCCCACACTGAGATACACCCTGCCTGAGATACACTGAGATACACCCTCCCACACTGTTACACCCTCCCACCACTGAGATACCCACCCACTGAGATACCCCCCACATCCCACCCTGAGATAAACCCTCCCACCCTGACCTAACAACCCTCCCACACTGAGTTACCCTCCACACTGATACACCCTCACACTGAGATACCCCCTTCCCACACTGGATCACCCTGCCCAAGGAGTTACAACCCTCCCACACTGTTACATACTCTGAGATACACCCTCCCACACTGAGATACACCCTCCCACTGAGATACCCCTCCCACACTGAGATTACCCCTCACCACACTGAGATACCCTCTCCCACACTGAGATACCCCACACTGTCCCACACTGAGTTACACCCTCCCACACTGATATACCCCCTCCCGCACTCATTACCCCTCCCACACTGGGATACACCCTGTCCCACACTGAGTTACACCCTCCCACACTGTTACATACTCTCCCACTGAGATACACCCTCCCATGAGATACCCCTCCCACACTGAGATACCCCCTCCCACACTGACTTACACCCTCCCACACTGAGATACCCCCTGACCACCCTGATACCTACACCCTCCCACACTGAGATACACCCTCCCACACACTTAATTACACCCTCCTATGCTGAGATACACCCCTTACACTGAGTTACCTCCCACACTGAGATACACACTCTTATGCTGACTTACACCCTCCCACACTGAGATACACCCTCCTACACTGAATTACACCTCCCATACTGAGATACTCCCTCCCACACTGAGATAACCCCCCTGTACCCCTCCCACACTGAGTTACACCCTCCCACACTGAGATACACCCTCCCACACTGACTGATTACACCCTCCCACACTGAGATACACCCCCCCCCCACACTGAGATACACCCCCTGACTCCCACACTGAGTTACACCCTCCACACTGAGTTACACCCTCCCACACTGTTACATACTCTCCCACACTGAGTTACCCCCTCCCACACTGCATTACACCCTCCCACACTGAGATACTCCCTCCCACACTGAGATACTCCCTCCCACACTGAGATACACCCTCCCACACTGAGTTACCCCCTCCCACACTGCATTACACCCTCCCACACTGAGATACCCCCTCTCCCACACTGAGATACACCCTGTCCCACACTGAGATACACCTGTTAGTTACACCCTCCCACACTGTTACATACTCTCCCACACTGAGATACACCCTCTCCCACACTGAGATACACCGCCTCCTACACTGAGATACACCCTCCCATACTGAGATACACGCTCCCACACAGAGATACCCTCTCCCACACTGCATTACACCCTCCCATACTGAGATACTCCCTCCCACTGAGATACCCCTCTCCCACACTGAGATACACCATGTACCTCCCGACTGTTACACCTCCGTTACACCCACACTTCCCACACTGAGATACACCCTCCCACACTTAATTACACCCTCCTACGCTGACTTACTTCCTCCCACACTGAGATACACCCTCCTACGCTGACTTACACCCTCCCATTAATTACACCCTCCTACGCTGACTTACTTCCTCCCACACTGAGATACACCATCCTACGCTGACTTACACCCTCCCACACTGAGATACACACTCCTATGCTGACTTAAACCCTCCCACACTGAGATACACCCTCCTACGCTGACTTACACCCTCCCACACTGAGATACACCCCTCTTACCCCTGACGTGATTACACCCTCACACACTGACTTACACCCTCCCACACTGAGATACACCCTCTTATGCTGACTTAAACCCTCCCACACTGAGATACACCCTCCTACGCTGACTTACACCCTCCTACACTGAGATACACCCTCCTATACTGACTTACACCCTCCTACACTGACTTACACCCATCCACACTGAGTTACACCCTCTCCCACTCTGAGATACCACCTCTTACATTGACTTACACCCTCCCACACTGAGATACCCTCTACCACACTGACTTACACCCTCTCCCGCACAGTTACACTCTCCCACACTGAGTTACACCCTCCCACAGATGGATGGATGTGTGTGGTTGATATTAGATTAAATAAAAGTGACCCGGTGTGAATGTCATAAAAGTGTCACACATTCACGTTTGTCATATTTACGTTTGTCATAAATGACTTTCTTGCTCATCAATTTATATTTTTTTCCTCCAAAGTTCCAATTATTCCTGACATTCCAATCGTGGATGCAGAGGCCGGTGATGAGTACGACAGCTTTCTCATGTACAGTAATGAAGTTCTTCGTTCCCCCACGGCCAGCACCAGACCCAGCGTGTCTGAGTTCTCTGAAGGTCAGTAAGGTCACCTGCTTGTTGCATGCTTTCATGCTCTTGCTGGTTTTCAGTCATTGTCATCATCCTTTCCGTATCCATTTATTTATTATCTAAAGAAAATCTACAGACTGGATTTTATAAGAGTAGCTCTGATTAAACAGCGACACTCTGCACTCTGGATAGCTGGATCAATATCTCCGTTTGGAAGCTCTGTAGAACCTTCTGTGACATGCAATCATCATCACAACATTCCAACCTTCACAATTCTTTATAAAACATATATTTCTTTCTAAAATTTAGATTTTTTAATAGATATTTTCTGTCCGCTCATGTTTGTTTAGTTCATCCATGTTTTTGTTCCGCTATAAATCAGTCACCTTCAACATCCAGATGTTCAAATGGGCCTTCTCTTCCCTCTCTATTGCTTTGCTTGAATGTCGTCACTAACATTAGCTTGCGTACCCACCTGTCCTCCATGCTCTGCTTGCTTCCCCCCACATGAACACTGAAGGCAAGCGGTGGAAGCACGTTAAGCTAGTTGGATCAGACCTGGATCTCCGTACTGTCTCCTGGAAACTTCCTGCTGATGTCATCCTCACACCAAGCACAAGCACTTTGGGAAGTGATGATCTTCTGACCCCTGCTCATTCCCAGGCCCCTCATCCAACTGGCCTTTTCCAGAACCTTCTGCATGGTGGCCGTTTTGAGAACTCAATGCATTACCAGAACCTTCCACAAGGTGAAGATCTGAACATGTCCCCTGCTAGGCCGCATGCCAGCATACAGCTGCCACTCTGCTGCCACTCTGTGCAGTCTGTTTGAAAGGTGTTTTGGATTGCTAGCTTTTTCTGAAAATGCTGTCGCCGTGCTTTGGGTTGGTGTTGAGGAAAACTCTCGGTTAAAACTCCTGCTGCAAATCCAATGCTGGTAAACCCATGAGAATGCAGATGATGACTGTCATGGCTTACATCCCAGAGAATCTGCTAATGCTGTCACTAGTCATACAAACCCTGCTGCTGCTACAGCTATGGCTGAAGAGAGAAGGTTCTTCTATTCTTCAGCAATACGGAGACTCTTTGTTCCACATGAGAACATTCGGTCATTTCTGTGGGACTGATTTGAAGTCTGATCTCCACTCACTAAAAGGAGAAAATCCAGCCTGCTTTCTTTAACTTGCTGATTTTTTTTCTTCTCGTTGTATCTACAGACCAGATCATGAATGGAAAGTGGGATCAAGGCTTTTTGTTCCCAGGTGCTGGAAGCAGCTCCCTGACACGTAACATAAGTACTTCATCAAACAGCTACAGCATCTCACCTCGTCCTGGTGGTGCCATGATGGAGACCACAACGACCTACATAACCAGCAAAGGTCTGCACAAAGATTATATTTATTTACCATAGGCATTTGTAAAGTTTGTTTTTTGGAATTAAGAAGTAACTCTCTCTTTTCCAGGTGGATCTGTTCCTCACAAACACGATATCCGCTCCGAGGACGTGATCTTGAGAAAACGTTCTGAGAACAGGAACTATTACGACAACGACGGAATCCGAGACTCCATCGTGATGAGCGACTTGACCGGAGGATTCTCTGATATTTTGAGTAAGTAGATTTTCTGAAGGTCTGAAGTGTATCGGTGCTTCAGCGCCGTCATTTAAAAGTAAAAGACTAGCGAGCCTCACAGGCAGGAACCTTCGGTTGCTTTTCGCTTAAACTCTCACTGACTCTTCCTGTAACATTCGCTCTACTCTGCCATGTTTCTCCTCCATGCACTGCCATGCCTCTCCCATCTGTCCCTGTCCTACCTCGTCCTGCCCTGCACTTCCCTGCCATGGCCTGTGGTGGCTCACTTTCAGGCGGCTCTAGCTTCAGCCAGACTACCAGCTACAGCCTGAACTCCCGTGTTCACAATCGCACTGATGACATCAACGAAGCTCTGCAGAACCTGGACAGGGTTCTCCAGGGTGAGTGGAAATGGAGCAACCAATCCAAACTGTGGAGTCCAAATCTAGTAGCAGAAACTCCTCTATGGATTGGTTGATAAATACAGAAGACCCCAGTAGGTGTATAACGTTTACAGAGATGAAATAGCTGAAGATTTTACCATTTCTAATCAGATCTTACAGAGAGTTAATGTGTAATATAATAATAATAATAATAATAATAATAATTGTTCGTTGTTAGGTAAGAAAGATTCCTCGCTGATTTATTTGAAGCGTCTCTCACGCTGCTTCTGCACACAAGCAGAAATATCAATGTTGTTATAATGTTATTATCAGATACTCGGCTGCAGCGTGGTGTCCCTGAAACCCCAAGCAGGCTGGTGTTTTCAGCTCTGGGACCTACAGCGCTGAAGGTCAGCTGGCAGGAGCCCCACTGCGAAAAGCCAATATTAGGATACTGTGTTCTCTATCAGCTCCTCAGTGGAGGTCAGTAACAACGTCGAGTTCCTGTGAAGTAAAAATCAGACAGAACTGATGCTCACTTTGATTTTCTGCATGATGATTCCCGTAGGAGAACTGAAGCGCGTGGACATCACCAACCCCACGCAGAACTCTGTGGTAGTTCAGGAGCTTCTGCCCAACCAGTCGTACCTGTTTAAGGTGAAGGCAGAGAGTCAGGAGGGTTGGGGTCCGGAGAGAGAGGGAGTCATCACCATCGAGTCTGCAGTCGACCCCAAAAGCCCCCTCAGCCCCGTGCCAGGTAAAATAAACACCACCGGCTTCCACAGATGATTTATCTCTCGCAGAACTTCTGATCTTTCATGCTGGTGTTTTCAGGTTCTTCATTTACTCTGAGCACACCAAGTGCTCCAGGTCCCCTGGTCTTCACCGCACTGAGCCCAGACACGTTGCAGCTCAGCTGGGACAAACCACGCAAACCTAATGGGGAGATCCTGGGCTACGTGGTCACATGTGAACAGCTGCATGGTGGAGGTCAATATTCCGAAATTAAATCCTTTCATTAGATTTCTAATAATAATAGAGTTTTATCAGGAATCTGTTTTTCTGTGGAAATTTAAGACTGAGGTCAGGAACAGAGAACAGAAGTCAGAGTGAACTCCAATTTCCAGTGAAGAATACACTTGGTGTAAAACTGTAAGATGATATTTGAGACAATTGTTTTCTTCGTGCAGGAGATCAGCGATCGTTCCAGCTGAGTGGAAACTCGGCCACGTCTCTGACCGTCTCTGATCTGAGCGAAAATATCCCGTATAAATTTAAAGTTCAGGCTCAGACCACACAGGGCTTCGGACCGGAGAGAGAAGGAATCATCACCATCGAGTCTCAAGATGGTAGGATTCACACACACACACACACACACACACACACACACACACACACACACACACACACACACACACACACACATTAGGGCTGTCAAAGTTAATGTGTTATTAATGTGTTAATGCAAATTCACTTTAACAGCACTAATTTTATTAACATGTAACGGATTATTATTGAGGCTCACAATTGTGGTAATTGTGTGTGTATGTTATTATTGTGGTAATTGTGTGTATGTTATTATTGTGGTAATTGTGCGTATATGTTATTATTGTGGTAATTGTGCGTGTATGTTATTATTGTGGTAATTGTGCGTGTATGTTATTATTGTGGTAATTGTGCGTGTATGTTATTATTG
This sequence comes from Kryptopterus vitreolus, assembly GCA_030449085.1. Lineage (NCBI taxonomy): Eukaryota > Metazoa > Chordata > Actinopteri > Siluriformes > Siluridae > Kryptopterus > Kryptopterus vitreolus. The sequence goes on from JACRUU010000003.1 coordinate 19,691,680, forward strand.
CGGTAATTGTGTGTATGTTATTATTGTGGTAATTGTGCGTGCATATGTTATTATTGTGGTAATTGTGCGTGTATGTTATTATTGTTTTTTCATAATTGTGTTATGGTAATTTTTGTGTGTAATGGTTTGTGTGTTATTATTGTGCGTTCGGTAATTGTGCTGTATGTTATTATTGCGGTAATTGTGCGTGTATGTTATTATTGCGGTAATTGTGCGTGTATGTTATTATTGTGGTAATTGTGCGTGTATGTTATTATTGTGGTAATTGTGCGTGTATGTTATTATAGTGGTAATTGTGTGTGTATGTTATTATTGTGGTAATTGTGTGTGTATGTTATTATTGTGGTAAGTGTGTTATTATTGTGGTCGTTGTTGGGGATTGTTGTTGTTCTTATGGGTATTGTGCGTGTCTGTTATGTTATTGTGCGTGTATTTATTATTGCGGTAATGTGTGCGTGTATGTTATTATTGCGGTAATTGTGCGTGTATGTTATTATTGTGGTAATTGTGTGTGTCATGTTATTATAGTGTAATTGTGTGTATTTATTATTGTGGTACGTGTTTGGTTATTCTATGTGTGTGTGTGTATGTTATTATTGTGGTAATTGTGTGTGTATGTTATTATTGTGGTAATTGTGTGTATGTTATTATTGTGGTAATTGTGTGTATGTTATTATTGTGGTAATTGTGTGTGTATGTTATTATTGCGGTAATTGTGCGTGTATGTTATTATTGCGGTAATTGTGCGTGTATGTTATTATTGTAATTGTGTGTGTATGTTATTATTGCGGTAATTGGTATGTTATTATTGTGTGTATGTTATTATTGTGGTAATTGTGTGTGTATGTTATTATTGTGGTAATTGTGTGTATGTTATTATTGTGGTAATTGTGTGTATGTTATTATTGTGGTAATTGTGTGTATGTTATTATTGTGGTAATTGTGTGTATGTTATTATTGTGGTAATTGTGTGTATGTTATTATTGTGGTAATTGTGTGTATGTTATTATTGTGGTAATTGTGTGTATGTTATTATTGTGGTAATTGTGTGTGCATGTTATTATTGTGGTAATTGTGTGTGTATGTTATTATTGCGGTAATTGTGCGTGTATGTTATTATTGTGGTAATTGTGTGCGTGTATGTTATTATTGTGGTAATTGTGTGTGTATGTTATTATTGTGGTAATTGTGTGTGTATGTTATTATAGTGGTAATTGTGTGTGTATGTTATTATTGTGGTAATTGTGTGTGTATGTTATTATAGTGGTAATTGTGTGTGTATGTTATTATTGTGGTAATTGTGTGTATGTTATTATTGTGGTAATTGTGTGTGTATGTTATTATTGTGGTAATTGTGTGTGTATGTTATTATTGTGGTAATTGTGTGTATGTTATTATTGTGGTAATTGTGTGTGTATGTTATTATTGTGGTAATTGTGTGTGTATGTTATTATTGTGGTAATTGTGTGTGTATGTTATTATTGTGGTAATTGTGTGTGTATGTTATTATTGTGGTAATTGTGTGTATGTTATTATTGTGGTAATTGTGTGTATGTTATTATTGTGGTAATTGTGCGTGTATGTTATTATTGTGGTAATTGTGTGTGCATGTTATTATTGTGGTAATTGTGCGTGCATGTTATGTTATTATTGTGGTAATTGTGCGTATATGTTATTATTGTGGTAATTGTGCGTATATGTTATTATTGTGGTAATTGTGCGTGTATGTTATTATTGTGGTAATTGTGCGTGTATGTTATTATTGCGGTAATTGTGTGTGTATGTTATTATTGTGGTAATTGTGTGTGTATGTTATTATTGTGGTAATTGTGTGTGTATGTTATTATTGTAATTGTAATTGTGTGTGTATGTTATTATTGTGGTAATTGTGTGTGTATGTTACAGGGTCTGTGGGTCAGTACGGTACTCAGTCTGTGATGAGGAGAGAAGTGTTTAATTTGCCATCACAGACGACAACACACACCATGTTCACTGAACCCTTCATCACACCAGGTGACCTGTCTCTCTCTCTCTCTCTCTGTCTGTCTCTCTCTGTATCTGTCTCTGTGTGTGTCTGTGTGTGTCTGTCTGTGTATGTCTCTCTCTGTGTGTGTCTGTGTGTTCTCTTGAACGTGTGTGTGTGTGTGTTTATTACAGAGGGGATGATGATGTCGAGCAGACAGGTGACCCAGCACACAGAGATGAGTGGGAGTGTTACACGGCAGGTGGAGATGGTGCAGAGAGGAGTAACATCCACCGTCACCAGGAAACAATAACAAAAAAAAAATTACGAAGCCTGAACACTGAGATGGACCTGGTTACATATCACACACACACACACACACACACACACACACACACACACACACACACACACACACACACACACAAAAACACACACACAAAAACACACACTTGGCTTCAACCTCATGCTTCTGTTTACTGTAGAAGCTCAAAAGTGTTGTAGTCAAACAATACCATTTAATACACAATGCTACCTACTACCTACCTACACCACCAACCACACCACCTACACCACCAACCATAAACCACACCACCGACACCACCAACCATCACCACCACACCACACCACCTACACCACCAACCATCATCACCACACACCACCTACACCACCAACCACCAACCACACCACATACACCACCAACCATCAACCACACCACCTACACCACCAACCATCAACCACACCACCTACACCACCAACCACACCACTGACCACCACAACCACACCACCGACACCACCAACCACACCACATACCACACCACCTACACCACCAACCATAAACCAACCACCTCAACCACACCACCAACCACAACCACACCACCTACACACCACCAACCACACCACCACCACACCACCTACACCACCACCACCACCACCACCACCACCACCACCACCACCACCACCACACCACCACCACCACCACACCACACCACCTACACCACCAGATCACCACACCACAACCACCAACCAATCACCACACCACCACACCACACACCACCCACCCCACCAACCACCACCCACCTACACCACCACCACCACCATCACCACACCACCCCACCTACAACCACCACCCATACCCACCCCACCGCACCATACACCACCAACATCAACCCCCACCACAGACACACCACCACCACCACCACCCCCCTACACCACCACACCACCTACACACACCACACCACCAACACCACCACACCACCACACCACCACCAACCACACCACCCCCACCTCGCCACCACAACCACCAACCACCCATCACCACCCACACCACCACACCCCTCCACCGACACCACCAACCACCGCCCACCACCACCAGTCAACCACACCACCACCTACACCACCAACACACAACCATCCAACCACCACCACCACCCACATCCCCACCACCACCACCACCACACCACCTCCCCCACCAGCCCCACCACCACCACACCACACGACCTCCCCCACCACCAACCACACCACGACACCACCAACCATCAACCACACCACCGACACCACCAACCACACCACCTACACCACCACACAACCACACCACCGACCACCACCAACTCAACCATCAACCACACCACCGACACCACCAACCACACCACACCACCACACCACCAACCCACCCACCTACACCACCAACCATCACCCACACCACACCACACCACCCACACCACCAACATCACCACACCACCAACCATCCAACCCGACACCACACCAACACCACCACACCTCACCACCACCACCACCCACAGACCACCAACCCACCACACCACCTCCACCACCCACACCACCACACCACCAACCACCAGATCAACCACACCACCTACACCACCAACCATCAACCACACCACCTACACCACCAACCAGATCAACCACACCACCTACACCACCAACCATCAACCACACCACCAACACCACCAACCACACCACCTACACCACCACCCACCCACCTCACCCACCACCTACCACCAACCTCACCACCACCCCACCACCATACAACCACCACCACACCATACACACCACACACCCAACACCCCCACCCATACCACCAACCCAACCACCCACCACCATAACCACACCACCACCACCAACTCACCCACACCCCACCATCAACACCACCACAACACCACCAACCATCACCACCACCTACACCACCAACCATCACCCCAACATAAACACCAACACCACCAACAACAATCAGATTTTTTGTCAAAATTTTATTGAATGTAAAATGTAATTTGTGCTTTTTTTATGATTATAATTTTATATCTGCACTTATTTCTTTAGTCACTTATATTCTCTGTTTGCATTGTTATATTTTTGTGTTATTTTTCTGAATGTAATGAATTATTAATGATCATTTTAAGGTAACGGCTAAACTACATTTCCAAACACTACACAGAAATCAGCAGCGCCATCTAGTGGTCCATTTACTTACTGTAAGCCCTGACTAATCACAGACCAGAATTTCATCACATGACCTTTGTTTATTTTTATAAGACTCGGCCGCTGTTAAAAACATTCCTAACAAAAAGCACTTTTAGATAATAATTATTTATAATAAACAGGAAAGGTTTTGTTCTAAAAATGAGCTAACATGCTAACTGAAACTGCTCGCTAATTTTAGCTTGCTAGTCAAATTGCTGAGTTGTTGTTACATTTATTTCTTATTAAAATAAAAGCATAATTACTTTAGAATTTTTAGAACTACTTGTAGAGAATTCAATTATAAATTGCTGAACTGTATCTCGTTAGCATGGTAGCTGTAGCCTGTTAGCGCAATCGCCACATCCTGCGCTTTTACACCCTATTTTTCTTTATAAGTAAAAGTTTTTATCAGTACCTGCTCCTCTATTCATTTAGTTTCTCCAAAATAAGTCATTTTTACACAAAATAATCACATCTGTATTTGAACTTTATTTTACTGTTTGCATGTTTTTATTTTTTTATATAATAAACAGTTTGTGTCATTTTTTCTTCTCTCAGTATTTTTATTCAAAACGTTATGAAATGAAGCCTGAAATTCATCAGTGACATTTTAACCTTCAGTTTCCTTCTGATTTACATCAAATACACACTGTGGATTCACCCCCTGTGGACACTGTGGACGGTGGATTCGGGGGTGAAGTTGAGGGACGGTGGATTCGGGGGTGAAGTTGAGGGAGGTGGATTCGGGGGTGAAGTTGAGGTGGATTCGGGGGTGAAGTTGAGGTGGATTCGGCGGGTGAAGTTGAGGGACGGTGGATTCGGGGGTGAAGTTGAGGGACGGTGGATTCGGGGGTGAAGTTGAGGGACGGTGGATTCGGGGGTGAAGTTGAGGGACGGTGGATTCCGGGGGTGAAGTTGAGGGACGGTGGATTGGGGGGTGAAGTTGAGGGACGGGGGTGAAGTTGAGGGACGGTGGATTCGGGGGTGAAGTTGAGGGACGGTGGATTCGGGGGTGAAGTTGAGGTTGAGGGGGTGGATTCGGGGGTGAAGTTGAGGGAGGGGGTGGATTCGGGGGTGAAGTTGAGGGAGGGTTCGGGGGTGGATTCGGGGGTGAAGTTGAGGTGGATGGATCGGGGGTGAAGTTGAGGGACGGTGGGTGGATTCGGGGGTGAAGTTGAGGGACGGTGGATTCGGGGGTGAAGTTGAGGGACGGTGGATTCGGGGGTGAAGTTGAGGGACGGTGGATTCGGGGGTGAAGTTGAGGTGGATTCGGGGGTGAAGTTGAGGGACGGTGGATTCGGGGGTGAAGTTGAGGGACGGTGGATTCGGGGGTGAAGTTGAGGGACGGTGGATTCGGGGGTGAAGTTGAGGGAGGGTGGATTCGGGGGTGAAGTTGAGGGAGGGTGGATTCGGGGGTGAAGTTGAGGGAGGGTGGATTCGGGGGTGAAGTTGAGGGAGGGTGGATTCGGGGGTGAAGTTGAGGTGGATTCGGGGGTGAAGTTGAGGGACGGTGGATTCGGGGGTGAAGTTGAGGGACGGTGGATTGGGGGGTGAAGTTGAGGGACGGTGGATTCCGGGGGGTGAAGTTGAGGGACGGTGGATTCGGGGGTGAAGTTGAGGGACGGTGGATTCGGGGGTGAAGTTGAGGGACGGTGGATTCGGGGGTGAAGTTGAGGGATTCGGGGGTGGATTCGGGGGTGAAGTTGAGGGACGGTGGATTCGGGGGTGAAGTTGAGGGACGGTGGATTCGGGGGTGAAGTTGAAGTTGAGGTGGATTCGGGGGTGAAGTTGAGGGACGGTGGATTCGGGGGTGAAGTTGAGGGACGGTGGATTGGGGGGTTCGGGGGTGAAGTTGAGGTGGATTCGGGGGTGAAGTTGAAGTTGAGGTGGATTCGGGGGTGAAGTTGAAGTTGAGGTGGATTCGGGGGTGAAGTTGAAGTTGAGGTGGATTCGGGGGTGAAGTTGAGGACGGTGGATTCGGGGGTGAGTTGAGGGACGGGGGTTAAGTTGAGGACGGGGGTGAAGTTGAGGTGGATGGACGGTGGATTCGGGGGGGGTGGATTCGGTGAAGTTGAGGGACGGTGGATTCGGGGGTGAAGGGGGTGAAGTTGAGGGACGGTGTCGGGGGTGAAGTTGAGGGACGGGGTTCGGGGTTCGATGCGGGGGGTGAAGTTGAGGGTGGATTCGGGGGTGAAGTTGAGGGACGGTGGATTCGGGGGTGAAGTTGAGGGACGGGGATGGATTCGGGGGTGAAGTTGAGGGAGGGTGGATTCGGGGGTGAAGTTGAGGGACGGGGGTGGATTCGGGGGTGAAGTTGAGGGAGGGTGGATTCGGGGGTGAAGTTGAGGTGACGGTGGGGGGTGAAGTTGAGGGACGGTGGATTCGGGGGTGAAGTGAAGTTGAGGGACGGGGGTGGAGGGACGGTTCGGGGGTGAAGTTGAGGTGGATTCGGGGGTGAAGTTGAGTTGAGGTGGATTCGGGGGTGAAGTTGAAGTTGAGGTGGATTCGGGGGTGAAGTTGAGGGACGGTGGATTCGGGGGTGAAGTTGAGGGAGGGTGGATTCGGGGGTGAAGTTGAGTTGGACGGTGGATTCGGGGGTTGGGGGTGATGAAGTTGAGTTGAGGTGGGGGGGTTCGGGGGGTGGGGGAGGGGGGGTGGGGGGGGGGAAGTTTGAGGTGGATTCGGGGGTGAGGGAGGGATTGAGGTGGTGAAAGTTGAGGTGGATTCGGGGGTGAAGTTGAGGAGGTGGATTCGGGGGTGAAGTTGAAGTTGAGGGTGGATTCGGGGGTGAAGTTGAGGGAGGGTGGATTCGGGGGTGAAGTTGAGGGATTCGGGTGGATTCGGGGGTGAAGTTGAGGGAGGGTGGATTCGGGGGTGAAGTTGAGGGAGGGTGGATTCGGGGGTGAAGTTGAGGTGGATTCCGGGGTGAAGTTGAGGGACGGTGGATTCGGGGGTGAAGTTGAAGTTGAGGTGGATTCGGGGGTGAAGTTGAGGTGGATTCGGTGGATTCGGGGGTGAAGTTGAGGTGGATTCGGGGGTGAAGTTGAGGTGGATTCGGGGGTGAAGTTGAGGGACGGTGGATTCGGGGGTGAAGTTGAGGTGGATTCGGGGATGGTTGATGGATTCGGGGGTGAAGGAGTTGGAGTTCGGGGGTGAAGTTGAGGGACGGTGGATTCGGGGGTGAAGTTGAGGTGGATTCGGGGGTGAAGTTGAGGTGGATCGGGGTGAAGTTGAGGGACGGTGGATTCGGGGGTGAAGTTGAGGTGGATTCGGGGGTGAAGTTGAGGGACGGTGGATTCAAATAGGGACGGTTTTCAGCAGAAACTCGTGAAGCTTCTCAGAAACTGGAACATAGAATAATTTGTAGCCGCTGCGTCTCTCTCACACACACACACACACACACACACACACACACACACACACACACACACACACACACACACACACACACACACACACACACACAGAGTGAAGAACAGGAAGTGAGACCGGATGTTTGTGTTCATGTTAATATAACAGTCTTTATTTTTATATTGGAGACGTTACAAACCAACATTATTACATTCAGGTGTGAAATTAAAATCCAGACCACATAATAATGAGATGTTCAAAACAAACACACAGGAAGTTCTGCAGTCTCCAATATTCATTCCCTTTTCCTTTTACTGAACATTACTGCTGTTTATGACACCCTACACACTACTCCCTACACCCTACACACTACTCCCTACTCCCTACACACTACACCCTACACACTACTCCCTACACACACACTACACACTCCCTACACACTACTCCCTACACACTACTCCCTACACACTACTCCCTACACACTACTCCCTACACACTACTCCCTACACACTACACCCTTTGTCCCGTTAGAAAGCAGTAAGAGTTCCTTGCGTGTGTTTTTTTCGTTCTCTGGGTTTTAAGGATTTTTTTCTCTCTTTTAGAACGAGTGAAGAAACACAACACTAATCTTACACACTGCGCTCATGTCCCGATACACACCTTCATGATTTAATCATGTCCCGATACACACCTTCATGATTTAATCATGTCCCGATACACACCTTCATGATTTAATCATGTCCCGATACACACCTTCATGATTTAAACAGCCAAACTGCATTATGGTAATGTTTACATAAATAATTTCTACACTCACTCCTGACCTTTAACCCCGTTACACTGCGTGGTGAGAGGACATGAACGCAAATCCATTAAAAATCCATAAAAATAAACCTCATTAAAAATCATTGAGAAAAACAATAACATTAACGCTGTGTGTTACAACTGTGAGATGAATAAACACTAAACTGAGTGTTAGAGGTAGAGAGTTAAACCGGTATAAAGCACACGCGCACACACGCGCGCACACACACGCGCGCACACACACACGCGCACACACACACACACACGCACACACGCACGCACACACACACACGCACACGCACACACACGCACACGCACACACAGCACGCGCACACACGCGACGCAGACGCACACACACACGCACAGCACACACGGACACACACCACGCACGCACACACACACACACACGCACGCAGACGCACGCACACAGACGCACGCAGACGCACACACACTTTTATTTGTCTGTATTTCATTTTTAATGAGTTACAGAAATTAAAGGTGCGATTCAATGCGTGGATTCCGGAGACTCCGCCCAACTCATTTGCATATACAAAAGTTAGAATTGAAAGGTGCAATAAGCATCCATGAGAAAGCACACAGGCTTTAGCCACGCCCCTTAGGCCACACCTTCCCAGGTTTAAAGGGGACATTGAAGAGCTTTGAGTTGATGTGAGTTTATCTCAGGAACATTAGAGAGTTACAGAGCGAGAGAAGAACATCGCTAAACAACGAGAAGGTGGAAAACTGAGGTAGTGTGTTAGAGTGACTTGTAAACATCAACAACTTCGCACACTAAACAAACTTGAGTGTGAAATGAGTTCATAACGAATAGATCCAGAGTTAGTGATTATTATTATTATTATTATTACTAATAATAATCTCCCTGTGTATGATTCAGTCATGTCTGTGTTCAACCAATCAGTGAGCAGCATCGTATCTCGTTTCTAGCTCCGCCTATTCTGCCAACAGGTATAATATTAATAATAAATAATCTGAAGCACACAGTGGAGATATTGCATTAAGTGTGTGTGTGTGTGTGTGTAACATTTTTAATATGAAATAAGAGGAGTGGGCTGTGAGGTCACGGATTAAAGCCGGATAAAATAATATCTGACATTTCATGATAATAAAAGGGGCGTGTCCCCGCTCACGATAACATTCTGTACATTATTATTCACCATATACGGCATGAAACGCGTCCTCGTGCACTTCCTCTCGTGTTAAACACACTGAGAGGGCTCGGTGTAGAAAACAGAATCAAGAAAATAATAAAAAGGTTTGATTGGCACGTGAGTGAGCCGTGAGAGAGACGTGAGATGTGAGAGACGTGAGATGTGAGAGAGACGTGAGATGTGAGAGAGACGTGAGATGTGAGAGAGACGTGAGAGAGTGTGAGAGAGACGTGAGATGAGAGTGAGAGACGAGAGCGTGAGATGTGAGAGAGACGTGAGATGTGAGAGAGCGTGAGATGTGAGAGAGATGTGAGAGTGAGAGAGACTGTGAGAGAGACGTGTGAGAGAGACGTGAGATGTGAGAGAGCTGTAAGAGAGCCGTGAGATGTGAGAGAGACGTGAGAGAGACGTGAGATGTGAGAGACGTGAGCCGTGAGAGACGTGAGATGAGAGAGACGTGAGAGAGACGTGAGATGTGAGAGAGACGTGAGAGAGAGAGAGTGAGATGTGAGAGAGAGTGAGACGTGAGAGAGATGTGAGATGTGAGAGAGATGTGAGATGTGAGAGAGACATGAGCCGTGAGAGAGACGTGAGATGTGAGAGAGACGTGAGATGTGAGAGAGCTGTGAGAGCCGTGAGATGTGAGAGAGACGTGAGAGAGACGTGCGATGTGAGAGACGTGAGATGTGAGAGAGACGTGAGAGAGACGTGAGATGTGAGAGAAGTGAGATGTGAGAGAGCCGTGAGAGAGACGTGAGATGTGAGAGAGCTGTAAGAGAGCCGTGAGATGTGAGAGAGACGTGAGATGTGAGAGAGCCGTGAGAGAGACGTGAGATGTGAGAGAGACGTGAGATGTGAGAGAAGTGAGATGTGAGAGAGCCGTGAGAGAGACGTGAGCCGTGAGATGTGAGAGAGACGTGAGATGTGAGAGAGCGTGAGAGAGACATGAGCCGTGAGAGAGACGTGAGATGTGAGAGAGACGTGAGATGTGAGAGACGTGAGATGTGAGAGAGCCGTGAGAGAGACGTGAGAGAGACGTGAGATGTGAGAGACGTGAGAGAGACATGAGCCGTGAGAGAGACGTGAGATGTGAGAGAGACGTGAGATGTGAGAGAGCCGTGAGAGAGCCGTGAGAGAGACGTGAGATGTGAGAGACGTGAGATGAGAGATGAGCCGTGAGAGAGACGTGAGATGTGAGAGAGACGTGAGATGTGAGAGAGCCGTGAGAGAGATGTGAGAGAGCCGTGAGATGTGAGAGACGTGAGAGAGACATGAGACGTGAGAGAGATATGAGACGTGAGAGAGACGTGACGGGGAGGCGGAGCAGGAGGGTTTCAGCAGCAGGTGTTGTTTTAATGATGAAAAGGTTTTTGGAAGACTTATGGCCTCGGCTCCGGCTGAAGATTAACGTTTAACAAAACACACACGTCATATAAAAAAAACAAAAACACTGGCCACACCCACTCCTGGACTGAGGCCACACCCACAAACACAGCAGGAGACTTTAATCTTCTGTTCAGACACACACTCACCACACACTCTGCTCTAACACACATATAACAATCTGTGTGTGTGTGTGTGTGTGTGTGTGTGTTGTGTGTGTAGCTCCTGTTCACATTCTCATTAAACAGATGGAAATGACATCATGAACCTCAGCTCACCTTCAACATGAAAAATAAACAAATAAAACACAAATAATAATAATTAAAAAAAAAAAACGTAATTTATAAAATCTCAGTTCTGGAGACGACGTGACTCTGCTTACATTCATACCAAGACTGTGTGTGTGTGTGTGTGTGTGTGTGTGTTCAGGAGGATAACTGACCTACTGTAGGAGTGTAACAGGAAGATAAATGAGTGTGAGTGTGTGAGACACTATGCATGTGTGTGTTTGTAAGTGTATTTTGTGTGAGTGTGTGAGACTGTGTGAAGAATGTGTGTGTGTGTGTGTGAGGGAGAGAGTGAGTGAAGTGTGTGTGTGTGGAGTGGAAGTGTGTATGTAAAGAGCGTGTGTGTGTGTGTGTGTGTGTGTGTGTGTGTGTGTGTGTTAGTGGTGGTTGTTGCGGGAGGATTTAGGTTTTTGAATGCTGAACACTCGGATGTTGAGATGAGCAGAGATTTGCTTACACACACTTGTGCAGTAACACACCAGATCACACCCAGAGAGTACCTGTATACACACACACACACACACACACACACACACACACACACTGTTAGTACTGAGTTCAATGTATACACTATAAGAATATATACTAGAAATATAAATATAGTACAGTGAGCATTATATTTTACAACTTATTTTGAATAATAAAGAATGTATATATTTAGTCATATTATTTTTATTGCCATATTAATCATTTATAATCAGCAACACAATAAACACCACTACATTATTGACTGTAAGCTTTAATAAAAAGTTTTTTATAAAGTGATTATAATATTGTCATTATATATAATATGTATACATATATAAACACACACACACACACATATACACACACACACACACACACACACACACACATATACATTTATGTGAGAGACTCACCAGCGCCACCCAGAGGAGGAAGTGTTCACTGACAAAGCTGTTAAAATACTGATTAATAAAAAGCAGCAGCGGCGCAACAAAGGCTGCATCACTGCGCTGCATCTCACTCTTCGTCATGTGGGCTACCTGATACACACACACACACACACACACACACACACAATGTATAATTAATGTCATAAACTCTATTTAAAACATGAAAAGTAAATAAGAAACTACAGGATGAGAAATGTAAAAGTATGTAGATGTATAAATGGTATGCAGTTGGTTTGGGGCCACCAGGGGCCCCAAAAACATTTTTCTCAGAGGGCCACATCATTTTTCCTTTCTTTAATGGGGGTCAGTGTATAAAAGAAAATGACGTGAGCCGGAGTGATTACTAGTATTATTATGATTGTAACTGTATGTATTTGACCTTCTTATACTAAAATGTATTTATTACTTCACAGACAAACGATCATTTCTTTTCGAGCGATGTATTAATGAACTTTATTACCATTATAATGACGTTTGTATATACAGTGCTACTCAAAATCAAAACATTTACTTGCATATTAATGAGTGTGAAGTGGAGCGGAGGGCGGAGTCGGACGGAACGAGCACTACGTAAGGGAGGCGGGACTCCTGCATCACTGTCGTGATTGGTCTGTCATTCTGACAGATGTGGTGTGATTGGTGCTTCTTGGATGGGTCACGCGCGAGGCGATTCCCACAGTGAAATACTGGTGTTTGAACGTAAACTGTTGTTTATTTGTTCTTTATTCCTTCACGCTCGGACAAATAAATACATTTTCAAAATATATCTCAGTGGCGGATCAAGTGTGGGGGGGGGCACAGTTTGGGGACCCCTGGTATAGATGTTGTGTAAATGTGTAGATATTGTGGAGTGTGTGTGTGTGTGTGTGTGTGTGTTGTCTGTACCACGAGGCGGTTGGTGAGTTTAGCAGAGCCGAAGCCGAACGCTAAAACGAAGAGACACGGATTTTTCTCAAACAGCTTCTGCACCGACATTTTATACACCAACACCGCCATGAACAACACCACACTAATGTGGAACGCTGGAGAGAGAACACTCGTCCCCTACAGAGAGAGAGAGAGAGGGGGGAGAGATGAGAGATGGAGAAAAGGGAGAGAGAGAGAGAGATGGAGAGAATCCAGTGGATTATTATTTCATTGTTAGTTACAGATTTATTGAATAAATATATTTGAATATTAAAATAATAATTTATTGTGTTATTATTAAATATAAAACACTATCAGGTTAGTGAATGAGTTGGTGGAGCAGAACAGCGCCCCCTACTGAACATGATCATGAACTGAACATCTCTAGATTGTGGAGTTTCACTTCCAGACACATTTCTCCATCAGACTTCATATTAACTCCGAAATTACGTCCCGGGAATATCACACGCCGCATCTTCCCGGAGATCATCACACGCCGCATCGTCCCGGGAATATCACACGCCGCATCGTCCCGGGAATATCACACGCCGCATCTTCCCGGAGATTATCACACGCCGCATCGTCCCGCCGCATCGTCCCGGGAATATCACAAGCCGCATCTTCCCGGAGATTATCACACGCCGCATCGTCCCGGGAATATCACAAGCCGCATCTTCCCGGAGATTATCACACGCCGCATCGTCCCGGGAATATCACACGCCGCATCGTCCCGAGAATATCACACGCCGCATCGTCCCGGGAATATCACCGCCGCATCGCCGGATATCACACGCCGCATCGTCCCGGGAATATCACGCCGCATCTCCCCGGGATATCACACGCCGCATCGTCCCGGGAATATCACACGCCGCATCGTCCCGGAGATTATCACACGCCGCATCGTCCCGGGAATATCACAAGCCGCATCTTCCCGGAGATTATCACACGCCGCATCGTCCCGGGAATATCACAAGCGCATCTTCCCGAGATTATCACACGCCGCATCGTCCCGGGAATATCACACGCCGCATCGTCCCGGGATATCACACGCCGCATCGTCCCGAGAATATCACACGCCGCATCGTCCCGAGAATATCACACGCCGCATCGTCCCGGGAATATCACACGCCGCATCGTCCCGGGAATATCACACGCAATCACACGCCGCATCGTCCCGAGAATATCACACGCCGCATCGTCCCGATTCCACGCCGTCAATATCACACGCCGCATCGTCCCGGAGATTATCACACGCATCGTCCCGGAATATCACACGCCGCATCGTCCCGGGAATATCACACGCCGCATCGTCCCGGAGAATATCACACGCCGCATCGTCCCGGGAATATCACAAGCCGCATCTTCCCGGAGATTATCACACGCCGCATCGTCCCGGGAATATCACACGCCGCATCTTCCCGGAGATTATCACACGCCGCATCGTCCCGGGAATATCACACGCCGCAGCCCGGGATCATCTTCCCGGAGATTATCACACGCCGCATCGCCCCGAAATATCCCGCCGCATCGTCCCGGGAATATCACAAGCCGCATCTTCCCGGAGATTATCACACGCCGCATCTTCCCGGAGATCATCACACGCCGCATCTTCCCGGAGATCCCGGGAATATCACACGCCGCATCGTCCCGGAGAATATCACACGCCGCATCTTCCCGGAGATTATCACACGCCGCATCGTCCCGGCATCGAATACACGCCGCATCACACGCCGCATCGTCCCGGGAATATCACAAGCCGCATCTTCCCGGAGATTATCACACGCCGCATCGTCCCGGGAATATCACAAGCCGCATCTTCCCGGAGATTATCACACGCCGCATCGTCCCGGGAATATCACACAGCCGCATCTTCCCGGAGATTATCACACGCCGCATCGTCCCGGGAATATCACACGTCCGGGAATATCATCGCCGCACTCCCGGGAATATCACACGCCCACGCCGCATCTTCCCGGAGATCGTCCCGATCACACGCCGTCCCGGTATCACCCGCCGCATCCCGGGAATATCACACGCCGCATCGTCCCGGGAATATCACACGCCGCATCTTCCCGGAGATTATCACACGCCGCATCTCACACCCGTCCCGGGAATATCACAAGCGCATCTTCCCGGAGATTATCACACGCCGCATCGTCCCGGGAATATCACACGCCGCATCGTTCCCGGAGATATCACACGCCGCATCGTCCCGGGAATATCACACGCCGCATCGTCCCGGGAATATCACACGCCGCATCGTCCCGGGAATATCACACGCCGCATCGTCCCGGGAATATCACACGCCGCATCGTCCCGGATCGTCCCGATATCACACGCCGCATCGTCCCGGGAATATCACACACGCCGCATCGTCCCGGGAATATCACACGCCGCAGAACCCGCATCGCCCCGAGCATATCACACGCCGCATCGTCCCGGAGATTATCACACGCCGCATCTTCCCGGAGATTATCACACGCCGCATCGTCCCGGGAATATCACACGCCGCATCGTCCCGGGAATATCACAAGCCGCATCTTCCCGGAGATTATCACACGCCGCATCTTCCCGTCCCGGGAATATCACACGCCGCATCGTCCCGGAATATCACACGCCGCATCGTCCCGGGAATATCACACGCCGCATCGTCCCGGGAATATCACACGCCGCATCTTCCCGGAGATTATCACACGCCGCATCGTCCCGGGAATATCACACGCCGCATCGCCGCATCTTCCCGGAGATTCACACGCCGCATCACACGCCGCATCGTCCCGGGAATATCACAAGCCGCATCTTCCCGGAGATTATCACACGCCGCATCGTCCCGGGAATATCACACGCCGCATCTCCCGGACACCGCAATCGTCACACGCCGCATCGCCGCATCCCGGAATATCACACGCCGCATCGTCCCGGGAATATCACACGCCGCATCGCCACGCCGCATCGTCCCGGGAATATCACACGCCGCATCGTCCCGGGAATATCACACGCCGCATCTTCCCGGAGATTATCACACGCCGCATCTTCCCGGAGATTATCACACGCCGCATCGTCCCGGGAATATCACACGCCGCATCGTCCCGGGAATATCACACGCCGCATCGTCCCGGGAATATCACACGCCGCATCCGTCCCGGGATATCACACGCCGCATCGTCCCGGGAATATCACAAGCCGCATCTTCCCGGAGATTATCACACGCCGCATCGTCCCGGGAATATCACACGCCGCATCGTCCCGGGAATATCACACGCCGCATCGTCCCGGGAATATCACACGCCGCATCGTCCCGGGAATATCACACGCCATACTTCCTGGTCATTATTACACACCGTATTGTCATGGTGATTACCACACACCATACGTTCTGGTGATTATCATGCCGTACGTCCTGGTCATCATCACACACGTATCGTCCTGGTGATTATTACGCGTCATACTCGTTGAGATTTCATTGAGACTTCATTGAGATTATTGTATATCTGAGTGTATAATTGTGATTTCAGTAGAGGAGTGTGTGTGTGTGTGTGTGTGTGTGTGTGTGTGTGTGTGTGTGATGATTAGACGTACTGCGATGGTGGATCCGTTTTTGCCCATCCCCCCTGTGAAGATCACCCGGAAGTAGTTTGTGCAGGAAAATACCGCACCTAGGAAGGTCAGGAAGGCGGGAATCATCTTCATCTCCACATTAAGCACCGGTATCTGGTTTAACACACACACATATCACACACACACACACAACACACAATTATTATTCCTACCGATTAACACAAGATTCATAGTGAAAAACCTCATTAATAAACACTATTCATTTATTAACTCCATTATTAGAAAATAAACTATTTTATTTAAACGAAATATATGGAATTATAGAAATATGTTAAGGAAATAAACAATTTAAATATATCAAAAACAAAACAACAAAAACAGCATTTACAACAAACATATCCTTTAAACCAGAGGTGTCCAAACTTTTTGCACAGGGGACCGGATTTGATGTTGTAAAATGTGGGGGCGCTGACCTCAGCTGACGTTCATTACATAAAGCAACAATATATTTAAACACAGTTTAGCAAGTTTCGCGCCTAGCGTGCCGACTACAGGCCTCGTCCCGTCGCGTCGTGTCGGAGCCTCTGAGTGATGGCCTCCTAAAAACAGTCCATTTTCCCTTTCACAAATTTGACCCCATCTTCACAATGACACAACAACGTAACCACAGCAGTTGAAAAAACGACAATGCTAACGGGCGTCACCGGACTCATCCACGGGACGGGCGCAGACGGGAACACAGCTCATTAAATACGCCGTCCTATTTTACTATCTTTATCCAAACCGGTCGCGTGGCCCGCGTGGGGCACGACAGCAAGCCATTCTGTGTTTCACATTTTCTTTTTTCTTTTCATTTTAACAATCAAACATGTATTTTGGTTCATTTGAACATGAATTATATTATCATAAGAGTTCAATGTTCACAGAATTTTTAAATAACAGAAACGATTATCCACAAGTGCAGGACTAATTTAATATATGACATATCATCAAATATAAATGTTGATTGAACGGTTTATTCTGGAGTGAAAACTGAAAACTCGTCTGAATTTGTGACTGAACAAAACAAAATGAAGTCCGAGTTATTTAAATGACAAATGACTTGCCTGCATTAATGTGACGGGTGATACTGAGATCTACACTGCAGCACAAGTAAAAGTTTACACGGGGTGATGTCGCATAGAGTGCTCCTGCCCTCTAGTGGGTAAATTAAGAATGTGCAGCTCCTGCCCTCTAGTGGATAAAATTGGAACAGCACTTACTAAGATATGTGCGGGCCAGAAGTTATTAATTTTATTACAGAGGCTGACGGGCCAGATTAAGTTTGACCACGGGCCGCATTTGGCCCCCGGGCCGGACTTTGGACATGTCCGCTTTAAACTGTATATATATATATATATATATATATATATATATATATATTAAACACAACATAAATGTTTAGACGGCACGGTGGCTTAGTGGTTATCACGTTCGTCCTCACACCGCCAGGATCCGGGTTCCATTCCCGTCTCGGCCATGTGTGTGTGGAGTTTGTGCATGTTCTCCCCGTGTGCCTCAGGGGGTTTTTCTCCGGGTTCTCCGGTTTCCTCCCCCGGTCCAAAAACATGCACGGTAGGTTGATTGGCACCTTGGAAAATTGTCCCTAGTGTATGAATGTGTGTGTGTGTGTGTGTGTGTGTGTGTGTGTGTGTGTGTGTGTGGGTGTGATGGGTTGTCATTCCATCCAGGGTGTATCCTGCCTTAATACCCATAGACGCCTGAGATAGACACAGACTCCCCGTGACCCGAGGGAAGATCGGATAAAGCGCGTAGAAGATGAATGAATGAATGAATGAATGTTTAATGTGTTTATTGTGGTGTGTGTGTTTCTTTAATTTTGTGTTTATTATTTACATGTCAGATTTAGATTCGGTTTGGGTTTTTGGTGGTTTGTTTTTACTCATTGCTTAAGGTCATGGTGAGTTTACACGTGTGTGTGTGTGTGTGTGTGTGTGTGTGTGTGTGTGTGTGTGTGTGGTACAGTGCAATAAACACAGAGACAGAGAGAAATGAAGAAGTGAATTACCACACACTGCCATAACGCACTTCCTCCATACGCAGACAGCAGGTACACCGTTATAATGAAGATCTGAACTTCAGTCACATCAATACTGCACACACACACACACACACACACACACACACACACACACACACACACACACACACACACACACACAAATGTCACACTTATTATTATTATTATTATTATTATATCAGTCAACTTTAAATTGTAGAAAGAATTGTCAGTTATGGAGATGATTATGATGATGGTTGTGGTGGAGGTGGTGGTGTACAGGTAATGATAGTGATATTGGTGGAGATAACAGTGGTGAAAATGTGAAGGTGACAATGTTGGAGAGGGACATATTTAAGATGGAGGTGATTGTGTAGTTATTAAGATTATTAAGATGGTGGTTTTGCTGGTGTTGTTGGTAGTGAATATGATGGTGACTGTGATAATGGTAGAGGTGATGGGGATGGAGGTGGTGCGAATGGCGAAGGTGGCGTGGATGTTGGAGGTGGCGCAGAGGATGGAGGTGCGTGGATGATGGAGATGGTGTGGGTGATGTGGGTGGTGGAGGTGATGTGGGTGGTGGAGGTGGTGGAGGTGGGATCGATGGAGGTGATGGAGGGGATGATGGAGGTGATGGAGGTGATGTGGGTGGTGGTGTGGTGGGGTGGTGGAGGTGATGTGGGTGATGTGGGTGGTGATGGAGGTGATGTGGGTGATGGAGGTGATGTGGGTGATGGAGGTGGCGGAGTGTGATGGTGGGTGGTGGAGGTGATGTGGGTGATGGAGGGGATGTGGGTGGTGGAGGTGGTCTGGATGATGGAGGTGGGCATGAGGGTGATGTGTGGTGATGGAGGTGGTGGAGGTGATGTGTGTGATGGAGGTCAACAAAGTCAACAATTTATTGTCACATACACAATCACACCTGACGGTACAATATGCAGTGAAATGCTTGTGGCTGATAGATAGTACAGGAAGCGGCCATGCAGCCATCGTACGGCGCGAGCACTACCCGTATTTGTGAAAATAATCGCAAGTTGCAAACACAAATACACAAAAACACAACACAACACAACAAGGTAACGGTACACGTGGTCACGTGATGGAATTTTTTCAAAGACAGACAGGGCGGGGGAGCAGAGTGGCGAGCAGACGGTTGGAGAATGTGTGCGATATCAGTATAAGTGAGAGATGTTATGTTATGTAACATCTGAGCTGGAGTCCACTGTTGACGTTCGCGGCGCCCCAGCTTGTCCAGCTTGGAGGTGATGTGGGTGATGGATGGTGGTGGAGGTGATGTGGGTGATGGAGGGGTGATGGAGGTGATGGAGGTGATGTGGGTGATGGAGGTGGTGGGAGGATGGATGGGGGTGGGAGGTGATGTGGGGAGGATGGGCTGATGGATGGGGTGATGGAGGTGATGTGGGAGTGATGGGAGGTGGTGGAGGTGTGGATGATGGGTGATGGGTGGAGGTGGTGTGAGGTGATGTGTGGTGGAGGTGATGTGGAGGTGATGTGGGTGATGGAGGTGGTGTGGATGATGGAGGTGATGTGGGTGATGGAGGTGGTCTGGATGATGGAGGTGATGTGGGTGATGGAGGTGGTGTGGAGGTGGTCTGGATGAGTGGTGTGGGTGGATGGAGGTGATGTGGAGGTGATGGAGCGTGATGTGGGGTGTGATGGAGGTGGTTTAGAGGTGTGATGTGGGCTGGTGGAGGTGTGCTGTGGGGTGGAGGTGATGGTGGTGGGAGGTGAAGGTGTGGTGGGTGGAAGTTGATGGGGGGGTGGAGGTGAGGGGAGGTGTGGAGACGGTGGTGATGGAGGTGGGTGATGGATGTGGGTGATGGAGGTAATGTGGGTGGTGGAGGTGATGTGTGTGATGGAGGTGATGTGGGTGATGGAGGTATGTGGGTGGTGGGGGTGGGGAGGTGAGGTGATGATGAGGTGATGGAGGTGGTCGGTGGATGATGGAGGTGAGGTGATGGGGTGATGTGGGTGGTGGAGGTGGTGGGAGGTGCGTCTCTCGGGAGGTGATGGAGGTGATGGAGGTGGATGTGGGTGGTGGGGGTGATGTGGGTGATGGAGGTGATGTGGGTGATGGAGGTGATGTGGGTGCTGGAGGTGGATGTGGGGGTGATGTGGTGGTGGGTGATGGAGGTGGTCGGGGTGGGATGGTTGGAGGAGGGGAGGGGGTGGATGATGCGAGGTGGGGTGAGGAGGTGAGGTGGGTGGGGGTGATGTGGTTGTGGTGATGGAGGTGATGTGGGTGATGGAGGTGATGTGGTGGTGAGGATGGAGGTATGCGAGGGTGACGAGTGGGTGGGGGAGGTGATGTGGGTGATGGATGGAGGGGTGATGATGGGTGAGTGATGTGGGTGGTGGAGGTGATGTGGGTGGGATGGAGGTGATGTGGGTGATGGAGGTGGTGGAGGTGATGTGGGTGGTGGAGGTGATGGTGGTGGTGGAGGTGGTGATGGAGGTGGGGATGATGTGATGGTGATGGAGGTGGTCTGGATGATGGAGGTGATGGAGTGATGGGGTGATGGGTGATGGTGGTAGAGGTGGGGTGATGGAGGTGGTAGAGTGATGTGGGTGGTGTGGGTGGTGGAGGTGCTGTGGGTGAGGTGGGGATGTGGGTGGGGGTGGGGTGGAGGTGATGTGGGGAGGTGGCGAGGGGGGAGTGGGTGGGGGTGGGGGAGGGATGGTGGGTGGTGGGGGGGGGGGTGATGGAGGTGATGTGGGGGGGGGGAGGTGATGTGGGTGATGGAGGGGTGAGGTGGGGGGGAGGGGCGGAGGTGGAGGGCGGGATTGATGGGGTGGATGGGGATGATGGGAGGGATGGTAGAGTGATGGGGGTGGGGGGGGGGGGGTGATGGGTGTGGGATGACAGGTGGGGGGGAGTTGGGGCTGATGGGGGGAGGGAGGGGGCTGGTGATGGGTGGTGGTGGGGGGATGGAGGGGGAGGGGTGGGTGGGGAGGGGTTGAAATTTTTGGGCGGTCGGGGCTTTTGAGGGTGCGGTGATTGGGTGTGGAGGGTGGGGGGGGTTTGGAGCGGTGGCAGTGCTTGGTGATGGGGTGGTGAGGTGGGGGAGGGGTGGGGGGGGTGTGTGGTGTGGTGGTGGGGGTGGTGGAGGTGGTGTGAGGTGATGGAGGTGGTGGAGGTGATGTGGGTGATGGAGGTGGTCTGGATGATGGAGATGATGGAGGTGGTGTTGGTGGACTCACATGCCAAAGCGCAGTGTTCCTGAGACGTAGGTCTGCCAGTGAGCGCAGTAGAACATGAACACACCCACAAAACAGCAGAAGAACATCCAGTCAGGATTCGTCCCCATCTGAACTGCTATACATGTTCCCAGAATCACAAACACTGCGCACACACACGCACACACACACACACACACGCACACACACACACACACACACACACGCACACACACACCCACACACACACACACACACACACACACACACACACACACCACACACCACCAGTTAAACAGTATAAAGGAATTCACATGCCAGAGCTTACAATTCAGCAAAAATCTCAAACACAAAAGTGACAGCAGGACACACACACAACACACGCACACACACGCACACACAAAACACACAAACACACACACATATACACACACACATATACACACCACATAAACACACACACGCACAACACACCAACCACACATAACACACATACACACACACATACGCACACACAGTACACGTACACACATATACACACCAAAATGTACACACACGTACACACACATGCACACACATACACACACGTCCGCAACACATTACACACACGTACACACCACACACACATACAGACACAGTATACACACACACACGCACAGGTACACACACGTACACACGCGCACGGACACACACGTACGGACACATCACACACAACACTACACATACACCCACACACACATACACACACGCACAAACACACACAGACACAAACACAAACACACACACACACACAACCGCACACACACACACACAACACACAAACATACACACACAAAAACACACACACACATACTCTCGCGCCACAACACACACCACACTCTCTCGCACACACACACCACACCACACACTCTCTCGCAAACACACACACACACAACACACACACGCCACCAACACGCTCGCACACACCACACACCACACACAACCAACACACACCACACTTTCTCGCACACACACACACAACACACACACGCTCGCACGCACACACAGGTTGTTGTCTTACCAGTTGACAGCGAGTCACAGCCGTGGTCAAACAGTTCTCCGAGCGGAGTGCTGCTATTGGTCCGTCTCGCCTGTTTACCATCGATGGCATCCAGTGATTGGTAGATAAACAACCCTAAAGCACAGGCCATTACACCCACGCGGAGCCTGAACACAACACACACACACAC
>JACRUU010000003.1:19715484-19717984 GCA_030449085.1 Kryptopterus vitreolus
TGTGTGTGTGTGTGTGTGTGTGTGTGTGTGTGTGTGTGTGTGTGTGTGTGTGTGTGTGTGTGTGTGTGTGTGTGTGTGTGTGTGTGTGTGTAAATGTCTCTCAGGATGAAAAGGGATTTTTTGGGTTTTAATTTTTGCTTTGAAATTCACAATCTCAAAATAGGCAGGAGAGACCACGCCCCCCGAGACACAGTAGGCGTGTGTGTGTGTGTGTGTGTGGTGTGTACTATGTTTGATAAATGTGTGTTTCCAGAACAGAGTATTAAGTTGAAGCCCTGTATATAATCACCACAGAATTGTAAACTCAGACAGGGACACACACACCACACACACACACACACACACACACCATACACTACGCAGGACCAGAGTGCTCCGGCGGAAAGAGACAACAAGGAATGAGTCTGATTACAGAGGATTAAAACACTTCCTGCGAGTCAATAACAACACCTGGTGTTCACACACACACACACACACACACACACACACACGCGCGCGCATAAACAGACACCAGATACACACACATCCAGCACAAAAATAAGGCCGGAATAAATTGACCCTCATGCAGTGGCCGAACACACACACACAACACACACACACAATGATCCTACAGACAACAGTTCATAAGATCATACATACATTCCAGGTTATGAGCAGTTAGAGTCACTAATAGCGTGATGTGTGTAACCTGCAGGAATCATTAATCACTGTAATGAGTTTCTCTCCATCTTTCTACTATCATCTCTCCATCTTAAAAACCAAAATACCTTCAGTGTGTGTGTGTGTGTGTGTGTGTGTAACCTAGGGCCTCTTCTACATCAGTGAAAAAATAGACACAGTGATCATGTCAAGGTTATACCAGGAAAGTGTGTGTGAGTGTGTGTGTGAGTGTGTGTGTGTGTGTGTGTGTAGACATGAGATGAGGGTAAAGTCACAATTACACAATCACATACAGGGACATTTTCCCTGAGAGTGCAATGTGTGTGTGTGTGTGTGTGTGTGTGTGTGTGTGAAGAGGAGTAGAGCACAGGTCAGCCATGATACAGCGCCCCCTGTAGACAGAGGGTTAAGTGACAACCAAGAGTGGCATCATCGGACTTGAACTCACAAAACCCAGCGCATTAACACCCCCCACTAACACACACACTAACACACACAACACACCACAAACACACACTAACACACACTAACACACCACTAACACACCAAACCACACTATGCCACACACACTAATACACAACACTAACACATACGAACCACATACTAACACATCTAACACAACAAACAACACACACACTAACACACACTAACACATATAATACCACACACACACACTAATTCACACACTAACACATACTAACACATACTAACACACACACTAACACATACTAACCCACACTATCACACACACTAACACATACTAACACACACTAACACACACACTAATACACACACTAACACTATCACACACACACTAACTTCTTTAATAACCAATGAATGTGAGCTTTACTAACCACAAACTAATACACACACTTACACCCCACTAACCACATACTAAACACACGTTAGCACACACACACTATAACCACACACTAACACATACTTAACACATATATCACACACACCTAATCACACACACACACACACTCACACCTTCATACACACACTCACACACACTTTCACACACACACACATATATATACAGTACACACACACACACACATACAATCACTCAAACACACACTAACACACACTAACACACAATAACACACACACTAAACACATACTAACACACACTAACACACACACTAATACACACACTAACACATCACACACACACTAACTTCTTTAAATGAACCAATGAATGTGAGCTTTAAAAATGCAGAAGTGTGTGTGTGTGTGTGTGTGTGTGTGTGTGTGTGTGTGTGTGTGTGTGTGTGTGTGTGTGATATTCCAAAGTCACCGTGAATCAGCAGTATCTTTTGTCTCCTCAGTGATCAGTGATCAGCAAAACCATGGTGGCAAGCATATTCAAACCGGCTGTGTGCTGATATCACACACACACACACACACACACACACACACACACACACACACACACACACACACACACACAACACACACAGTAGTGCTGTAACAGGGTGGAGTCCAGCACAGATAATCATCAGTGATGTACTTTCACTCCAAATCTCTCAACTCTGATATCAGACCAGGAACCATAAATCCATCCATCATCCCTCCCCCTTATCTCTATCTCTCTCTCTCCTCTCTCTATACTCTGTCCCACCCGCTCTCTCCTCTCTCTCTCTCTCCACCCTCTCTCTCTCTCTCTCTCTCTCTCTCTCTGTCCCACCCTCTCTCTCTCTCTCTCTCTCTCTGTCCCACGCTCTCTCTCTCTACATCTTGACCCTCTTTTATCCTATGTATGGCCACACACACACCACACAACACACACACACACACACACACACACACACAGGTGTGTGTTTGATAACGGTAT
>JACRUU010000003.1:19730484-19732984 GCA_030449085.1 Kryptopterus vitreolus
TGTGTGTGTGTGTGTGTGTATGTGTGTGTGTGTGTGTGTGTATTGTGTGTCTGTATGTGTGTGTGTGTGTGTGTGTGTGTATGTGTGTTTGTGTGTGTGTGTGTGTGTGTTGTGTGTGTTGTGTGTGTGTGTGTGTGTGTGTGTGTGTGTGTGTGTGTGTGTGTTGTGTGTTGTGTGTGTGTGTGTGTGTGTGTGTTTGTGTGTTTGTGTGTGGGTCTGTATGTGTGTGTGTGTGTGTGTGTGTGTGTGTGTGTGTTGTGTGTGTGTTGTGTGTGTGTGTGATGTGTGGGTGTGTGTTTGTGTGTGTGTGTTGTGTGTGTGTGTGTGTGTGTGTGTGTGTATGTGTGTGTGTGTGTGTGTGTGTGTGTGTGTGTGTGTGTGTGTGTGTGGTGTGTGTGTGTGTGTGTTGTGTGTGTGTGTGTGGGTGTGTATGTGTGTGTGTGTGTGTGTGTGTGTGTGTGTGTGTGTGTGTGTGTGTGTGTATGTGTGTGTGTGTGTGTGTGTGTGTGTGTGTGTGTGTGTGTGTGTGTGTGTGTGTGTGTGTGTGTGTGTGTGTGTGTGTGTGTGTGTGTGGTATGTGTGTGTGTGTGTGTTGTGTGTATGTGTGTGTGTGTGTGTGTGTGTGTGTGTGTGTGTGTGTGTGTGTGTGTGTGTATGTATGTGTATGTGTGTTGTGTGTGTGTGTGTGTGAGTGTGTTTGCTTGGGACAGTGTAATTGTCACGTTTTATATCGAATAAATGATTAAATGATTAATTGAGATTAAATTTAATGAAATATGAATTTTTATTTTCTTTGAGAATTTCTAAAAAATATATTTTATATTTAAAATCTTTTGTAGCTTCAAACGTTCATAATGTTCTTATTTTACATCACCAGAGTTACGAAAGAAACTGTCACAATAAGATCTGATGTTCAGGCTTGTGATTGGCTGTTCAGTTCCTAATGAAAAGAAATAAATAAATGCATGTTGTTTGTTCAGGGCATGGCCTTCTCTCTGGAGGAACGTCTGCAGCTGGGGATCCACGGCCTGCTGCCTCCATGCTTCCTCAGCCAGGACGTGCAGCTCCTCAGAGTTCTCCGCAACTACCAACGCAAACAAGACGACCTGGACAGGTAAACAACAAACATCTCTAACGCTAGACAACATCTGGATCAGCACAGTCCGCTGCCACTTCCTCCTGGACCATAAAAGGCTTCTTTAATGACATGATTGTAGTGATTTAATCATCGATACATGAAAGAAGAAGTGAAAGAGAAAGCGCTCCGTTCCTATAAAGATCTTTTACATGCCGGAACTTCTCATGATGGACTGAAGATAAGAGCCGCACTTCATGGTGGTGAAATGCTGCGATATGATTGGCTGATGCCTTTTGATCTAAAATTCTTTATTTTTATATTTTATGATCAAACACAAACATCTCTTTATTGATCTGCTGTTGATCTCCTGCTTCTGGATGAACTCGTGGTGTTCCTCAGGGTTCTGGTACGAGAACATTTCAGTGGAAATATTTATCTTCAGTCTGACGTACGATGAGAACCAAACTTTATTTATAAGCACATCGTTTCAGCTCAGAAACATCCTTGTGATTAAGATGATTAATGAGCAGATGTGTGACAGATGCAGAACACACACACACACACATGTGACTGATGACTTTATCAACATGGCGGCTCATTAACATGTTTCACTCTAAAATTTCATCTTAAAATCCCAAAATGTTCCTTATTTTACTACAGATTTACAATAAAGTTCAGAAATAAATATTTGTAAAAAAAATCTATAAAACAGTGAAAAATATGGATTTGGAAATTCCCACGTGTGTGTGTGTGTGTGTGTGTGTGTGTGTTAAGACTGCCGTGACCTTTGAGTTGATGTGAAGGTCACTCGGGTCGTGTTGAAGCTCCGCCTTTTCTTTACACTCAGACGTTTATTGTGGAGGTTTTTCACTTTCTTCTACAAAAATCCTGCAAAAGCAAAAATAAATAAATCTGTTGTGATATTTGTGAGACGCGATGCAGCTGGAAATGATTGCTGTGTGTTCCGGGTGTGACCCTTACTGCAGCGTGTGTGTGTGTGTGTGTGTGTGTTTATTTTGAGACTAGGCCGGGCTGAACTTCTTTTAGGCAGAAATCCCAGAGTTTCATCATTTTCTCTGCAAATGGAACAAAAATAAAATAACATTCCTGCAAATGACACACACACACACACACACACACACACACACACATATATATATATATATATTTCTATAAATGATATAAAATGTATACTTTATGTGCATGTGTGTGTGTGTGTGTGTGTATTTCTATATTATATTTAAAGCTATTTCTGTGTGATGATGTAATAAAGGTCAGGTGAAGGTCACATGGACATCAGTCACGATGATTTTATGATGATTTATGAAATGCAGTTGATTTTTATTTGTATAGCACCTTTAATGATGCGCATTGTCTCAAATCAGCTTTGCACGTTTTGCACATTTTCCCTGAGTGGTGAGT
>JACRUU010000003.1:19742597-19745097 GCA_030449085.1 Kryptopterus vitreolus
GTTTATGAAGGCTGTAACTGACAGGTACTGAGAGAAATATCACAATAATATCACAATAATCTCATGCAAAGTGTTGTGTGTGATCTGTGTGTGTGTGTGTGTGTGTGTGTGTGTGAGTGTGTGGGTGTGTGTGTGTGGTGTGTGTGTGTGAGTGGTGAGTGGAGGGCGGTCGGTGTGTGTGTGGGGGGTTTTGTGGTGGGGGGTTTGTAGGGTGGGTGTGTGTGGGGGTGTGTGTGTGAGTGTGTGGTGTGTTTGGTGGGTGGTGATTGTGGTGGAGGCGTTGGGTGTTGGTGTGTGAGTTTGTTGATGTGTGTGAGTTGTGGTTCGTGTGAGTGTTTGTGTTGTGTGTGGGGTGGGTGTTGTTGTGTTGTTGTGTGTGAGTAGTGTTGTTTGTGGTTTGTGTGTGTGGTATTTGTGTATGTGTTATGTGTATGTGTGTGTGTGGTGTGTGTCTGTGTGTGAATGTGTGTCTCAATTTGTATGTTGTCTTTAGTGTGTGTGTGTGTGTGTGTGTGTGTGTGACTGAAAGCTCAGTGTGTGATTGCTCTCCAGCACACACTCGGTGGTTGTGTAATAAGTGGGTTTGATATGAAATGATAAAGTTCGGCTGCGTTTCTCCGAATCAGCGGAAAAAGAAACTGATGGTTTTTGCTGGACGTTGGTGAGGAGTGACTTCACCCCCCAACCCCACACACAACACACACACACACACACACACACACACACACATTACTAACGCATGAGGAACTCAAACCCACAACATGTGATCCTGCACGACACACACCAGTACACGCTATATATTATATATATTATATTATTATTATTTTATGATTATTATTATTATTATTGTTGTTGTTGTTGCATTTATATCAGGTTTTGAAAGTGAGCTGTTTGTGTGTGTTTTGGTGTGTCTAAGTGTGTTGTGTGTGTATGTCTCAGTGTGTGTTGGTGTGTGTGTGATTTGTGTGTCTAAGTGTGTTTGTGTGTGTGTGTCTCAGTGTGTGTTTGTGTGTCTATGTGTGTTTGTGTGTGTGTCTCACTGTGTGTTGTGTGTGTGTGTGTGTCTGAGTGTGTGTGTGTGTGTGTCTGCGTGTGTTTGTGTGTTGAGGTATGTTTGTGGTGTGTGTGTGTGTGTGTGTGTGTGTGTGAGTGGTGTGTTGTGCTCAAAACACTTCCTGAGATGATGATGGAGGAGATCAGGGTTGTGTCTGATCTGTGTTTAGAGCCTATGATTAAAACACTGTTACAGCGCCATCTGGTGTCTCTCTGTGGTATATACTGATGATGGTGATGATAATTACAGAACGGTGGATGAGGGCATGCGCAGCTCTGAAACCCTGATTATTAGTGTAGATCAGGGGTGTCCAAACTTTTTGCACAGGGGACCGGATTTGATGATGTAAAATGTGGGGGGCGACCTCGGCTGACGTTCATTACATAAAGCAACAATATATTTAAACACAGTTTATCAAGTGTCGCGCCTAGCGTGCAGACTACAGGCCTCGTCCCGTCGCGTCGTGTCGGAGCCTCTGAGTGATGGCCTCCTAAAAACAGTCCATTTTCCCTTTCACAAATTTATCCCATCTTCGTAATGACACAACACGTAACCACAGCAGTTAAAAAACGACAATGCTAACGGGCGTCACCGGACTCATCCACGGGACGGGCGCAGACGGGAACACAGCTCATTAAATACGCGGTCTATTTTACTATCTTTATCCAAACACGTGGGGCACGGCAGCAAGCCATTCTGTGTTTCACATTTTCTTTTTTATTTTCATTTTAACAATCAAACATGTATTTTGGTTCATTTGAACATGAGTTATATTATCATAAGAGTTCAATGTTCACAGAATTTTTAAATAACAGAAACGATTATCCACAAGTGCAGGACTAATTTAATATATTTAATTTAACAAATTTAATATATGACATATCATCAAATATAAATGTTGATTGAACGGTTTATTCTGGAGTGAAAACTGAAAACTCGTCTGAATTTGTGACTGAACAAAACAAAATGAAGTCCGAGTTATTTAAATGACAAATGACTTGCCTGCATTAATGTGACGGGTGATACTGAGATCTACACTGCAGCACAAGTAAAAGTTTACACGGGGTGATGTCGCATAGAGTGCTCCTGCCCTCTAGTGGGTAAATTAGGAACAGCAATTAGGAAAAGCACTTATTAAGTATATGTGCGGTATGTAGAGTGCTCCTGCCCTCTTGTGGGTAAATTAGGAACAGCAATTAGGAACAGCACTTATTAAGTATATGTGCGGGGTGTAGAGTGCTCCGCCCTCTAGTGGGTAAATTAAGAACATCACTTATTAAGTATATGTGCGGGTGTAGAGTGCTCCTGCCCTCTAGTGGATAAATTAGGAACAGCAATTAGGAACAGCACTTATTAAGTATATGTGCGGGGTGTAGAGTGCTCCTGCCCTCTAGTGGGTAAAATAAGAACAGCACTTACTAAGATATGTGCAGGCCAGAAGTTATT
>JACRUU010000003.1:19775155-19782909 GCA_030449085.1 Kryptopterus vitreolus
TATGTGATTACATTTATTTTAAAGTTTTAGTTGTAAATCTAAAATGTAAGAATAACAGTGATGTGAGTGTAAATGACGTCATTACTCTGTGAATCACTAAAACCCGGTTAAGAACAAACACGAGATTTATTTTAGTCTCTGATTTCACTTTAAAAAAACTATCATTCATTTTACTCTACACACATTTCTGTGTTTACATACAACTTGGAAATAAAATCACCACAAAAATCTTTAAAATATTATTTGGAAAGCGATGTTTTTATTGTTTCATATTTAGTGTTTGTTTTGCATAAAAATGGAAAGATAAAAATGCATCCGTTAATTATAATCCGTTCAGTTCACTGTTTTCTTTTAATAATTTCAATGTAAATATATTTATTTAAAGAGAATTATTGAAACAAAACACGCACAACACAAAAACACACGTGTATGTTTTTGTTTCTATAATCCGCATTTCCTGTGTGTGTAATTTATCTGCTGTTTAAATCAGTTCTTTATTTGTATATATTTTATAATCTGAGATAATCTCCACAGATTAGGTTAATTATCGGTAAATAAAGAATTCATCCGATTTCATCCAGTTAAATGTGTTTTATCGTATTTTATTCATTTAAAATGTAAAATATTTGATGTGAATGATTTGCAGTGTGACAGGCGCTGATGGAGATCTTCATGCGGTGATTCACTCTGGCAGATCCGACACTCACACATTCTATACTACATAATAATATATGACTATTATTACTTTTTCTTATCAATCTTATATTATTACTAATATATCCTTATAATTATTAAATTTAATAATAATTAATACTATTATAATTATTATATATATTATATATTATTAATTATATAATTATTATTATTTATTATGAAAGACTTCTGCACGCACCTAAAATGGTTTCACTTTTCTTGAATCTAAATATTTGATTTGTCTTTTTTCTGTCCATTTATGTTTCCTTTATTCCTTTATTATTGTTTATGTATCCTTTATTAATGTTTCGTTTTTTAAATTTTATATTTATGCTATATTTATTTATTAGCGTGGGTTTGTTTTAAATATACGTTAGAAATATGTTCATTATTTCACTTCAACATATACAAAAGGTTGGTTTTTACTTAATAATAATAATTATAAATAAAATAAGCAATAATAATACTCATAATAAAAATTATCATATACTAATATCCTTCTCCATTTAACTATTATTTATTTTCTTTTTTATTTTAACAATCATTATAATTGAATGCATTCATAAATTCTCACTCTTTTTAACTCCCACTTCCTTCCGGTCTGAGACACACTTCCCGAGGCGGAAGATTCCCGGTACCGGTCCGAGGCGCGCTCCCGCGGGGATGCTGCAGTCCCGCGTACACGCCGATGGAGGAGGAAGTTCTGCTCACCTGCATGACTGCGCGTGTGAGGAGCACAGGGAGAGAGTGTGGGACCAGGAGTGCAAACCAGAACCGAACCCGAACACAACACACACACACACACACACACACACACACTCCTGTACACAGGGTGTGGTGATGAGTTTTTCGTGTCCTCGTGCGCCTGTGACTTGTTTGGTGTGTGTGAGCTCCCCTCTCTCCGCCTTTTTCTAACTGCTGAGGGGACGTGAGGAGGGGTCTGAAAACCACCGAGCTGCACTCTTTTTTTCAACAGCTGTGTGTGTGTGTGTGTGTGTGTGTGTGTGTGTGTGTGTGTGTG
This sequence comes from Kryptopterus vitreolus, assembly GCA_030449085.1. Lineage (NCBI taxonomy): Eukaryota > Metazoa > Chordata > Actinopteri > Siluriformes > Siluridae > Kryptopterus > Kryptopterus vitreolus. The sequence goes on from JACRUU010000003.1 coordinate 19,776,870, forward strand.
TGTGTGAGAGCTGGTCACATGGAGACTTTCCCCCCTACCAGGCTCATATAATAATGAGCCGCTCGAAAACCGCTCAGGAGACAATTATGCGCCCCCGAGCGACCCCCAAAAAATCCAATTTGTCAAGGGCAGAGAAAAGAGCGGCTGCATTAATCCTCAGCGTGTGTCTTTGTGCTCCGGACAGGTCCGAGATTTTAAGTGACAAACCCGCTGTATAATTTCACCATAAATTCTCCGAGACTCGCGCTTTGTTTCCAAACACCACCGATTTTTCTTCTGGAGTCGCAGCGCGTTTTAAACCTCCTTTCCTTCATCCTTTATACACTTCAAAGAGCCTTTATCTTTTCCTCCGCTCTTGTGTGTGTGTGTGTGTGGTGTGTGAGAGTGTGTTGTGTGTGTGTGTGTGTGTGTGTGTGTGTGTGAGAGAGAGAAGACTTTGTTAACTTTCTATTGACTCCCGGCGTGTGCCGAACAGGTACTCAACAGGAAGACTAGCACAAACACACACACACACACACACACACACACACACACACACACACACACACACACACACATTGTAAAGTTTATTTTATCGTGATTATAATTCATGTTTTTTGCCGCAATAAAATAAATAAAATGTAATTGTATTTGACCTTCAATAATTGAATAATGAATTCAATGGCAGAGAAATAAATGGAAATATTTTCATTGACACTCCTTTTGTACATGATGATGACATTCATCCAATCAGTGCGAGAAACTAATATTATTTATGAAATATTATATAGTAGAATATTTTGTCATGGTTAATCTCGTCTTGCGAAATTTAAAAGTGAATTCTAGCATTATTTACAGATTTGGCAGAATGAAATAATGAACATACTGACTGAGTATTAATCTTCCTGCTTTATTAATTTATTACAATTTTATTCACGCATTGAAGGTCTTATAAAAAAGGTAAAGAAAAGCTCCGGAACACAACATTCACTTCCCACTGAGCGGCTGAAAGAAACTCGTGAAACGCGCGGAGGTGTTTATCAGGGGCACTTCTCCCAAATTCTGTTTAAAAAAAAGCAAAAACAAAAACAAACACACAATAAAAAAAAAAAATAATAATAATAATAATAAGTTCAATCCTAATGTGAAAAAATTACAGCTCAAATGTAACTGTATATTTAACGCAATAAAAAGTAAATGTAGAGAAATAACCTTAAAACGGTTTATAATTCCTACTCTGTATAAAATAAAGCTGATGAAGATTTATTTCTCCCGTTAAGAGTCTCTGATAATAAATAAGTGTCAGTAATGAAACATTGATTTTGTTTAAAATGAAGTGGTAAAGGAATGAATGCACGCGTTTCCACTCAGCGCTAAATCTACAGTTGGATGTGAAATATAACGCGTTTATTAATATTATAATGCACAGATTTAAGATTCGGGGATTTTTTTACGAGTGATTTGATTTTTACATGTTTAATTGACGCTTTAGGGTTTAAATCGGTGTCTTTACTGAAAGTCTGTCCTCTGATGTGGTGTGTTGGATTTTTGTTTCAACACGTTAAGAATGAAATATGAAGGGAAAGTGTTGATGGAGGATGGGTGTGGTGATGGAGGATGGAGGATGGGTGTGGATGGATGGAGGCTGGTGTTAATCTGGTGTGGATGGAGGATGAGGTGTGGTGATGGCGGATGGAGGAGTGTGGAGGAGGGGTGTGGGTGGAGGATGGGTGGATGGAGGATATGGGTGTGGGATGAGATGGTGAGGTTAGGATGGAGGATGGGTGTGGTGATGGAGGATGGGTGTGGTGATGGAGGATGGGTGTGGTGATGGAGGATGGAGGATGGGTGGAGGTGGTGGGATGGAGGATGGAGGATGGGTGTGGAGGATGGAGGATGGGTGAGGATGGAGGATGGAGGATGGAGGATGGGTGTGGTGATGGAGGATGGAGGATGGGTGTGGTGATGGAGGATGGAGGATGGGTGTGGTGATGGAGGATGGAGGATGGGTGTGGTGATGGAGGATGGAGGATGGGTGTGGTGATGGTTTTGGGGGAGAGAAGGATGAAGGGGACGAGGAGAGACTGCAATGCAACGGCAATAGCTGTAATAAAAAACACAGAAAGAGAGAGAGAGAATTTGTGTGTGTGTGTGTGTGTGTGTGTGTGTGTGTGTGTGTGTGTGTGTGTGTGTGTGTGTGTGTGTGTGTGAGGTAGATAGAGTGGTTGTGAACCCGGAGCTCAGTGGACAGATGAATGGAGATCCCTGGTGGGACATTGCTCCACTAAACTGCGCCTCTTCACACACTTGTTGTTCCTCTACATTCATGCTTCATTAGAGTGTAACCTGTTAAATGGAAAGCCTTGGGAGTGTGGAGACATGCGCGCTCACACACACACAACACACACACCCACACACACACACACACACACACACACTAAATAAAACTCCTTTCTTCCCTGGATGTGATGTTGAGGAGGAAATAAAGCTGCTCGCGCTAATTAATGTGTTATTTTAAGTAAAAGAGGAGAAGAATGAATCCGTTCATCCCGATGTTCTCTCACTTCACTTCCCATCCCATTTACTTCCCAAACACACACACACTGAGTCCGGAGTGCGCGTTTCTCCTGCACGGCGTTTCCGTCATAAACAACATTCTGCTTTTGTTTCATGTCAGAGAGAAAAATAAACCTTCAGCGCTCAGACACAAAACTGAAGGACTTCACTGAACCGGCTGGGAACCAGCTCCCAAATCACCAGCATTCATAAATAACCACCAGCGGCTATTACACACACACACACACACACACACACACACACACACACACACACTCGGCTTCGCGTGTCCTTCACGCTTTTTAAAAGCAGTAAAGAAGCAGATAAAGGAGGAGATTCACTTTTGAGAGACCCCTAACATCACAAACACACACAATACACACACACAATAAACACACTGTACACACACAATACACACACACACAATAAACACACTGTACACACACAATACACACCTACCGCATTAACACAACAACAATGAGCGACCATGAATATTTTATCTGAGCAACTAGAAAAACACACTTTGGCACTTCTAGTACTTTGAGATGATGCAGCAGGTGTGTGTGTGTGTTGTGTGTGTGTGTGTGTGTGTGAGAGGAGAGAGAGAGAGAGAGTGATATGCAAATAAACAAATATTATTTTTAATTTGTTTTAAAAATTTCATGAAAAATTCTAAAGTAAAGATCATCATGTTTTTAATATTTTTCTGGTTATATACAGATAAAAAAATATGATATTAAATTATAAATCGTTATATTAAACATATATAATTATATAATACAATATATATAATATAATATTTTTCATTATTAGTTCAACAAAACTAAAATATAAAGTTTTATAAAGACACAAAATCAGTGAAACACACATTCTGTATTATAATGATAATAATATTAATAATAAATATAATAATAATCATAATAATCTCCTGCAGGAACAAGAAGTGTGTCCTAAACCCTGCACGTCATCACACCACACACAACACACACACACACACACACAAACCCCACACACACAAAACATGCAGAAATAAACACAATCCTTCCTGTAGTGCGTTTCTCACCTACAAATGAAGAAGCAGTGATTATTATCTTCTACACACATCACAGACGTGTTTATACTTAAATTATTCAATACAAATATTTGGGATAAATTTTGAGAGATGTTGAGGTTTTATATCTCAGCATAGAAATCTTAAACTTTATATATACGTGTATATATATATTTATATATAATGTATGTGTGTGTTTGTTTGCTTGTTTCTTTACTAGTATTAATATATTTAATATGATTTATTACATGTTCCTGGATTTATAGATGTAAATGAGTGTCACAGTGGAATGAAGCAGTGCAGAATCTACATGTAATATATATAGAATTGATGTGACCTTGAGCAGAAAACACAACATCCTCCGTCTACACAACGTTATTCTCCTACTCCAAGAAAATCGAAATAAATATAACATTTCTTCTGTTTCTGTCTCAGACAAAAAGTTCTGCCTGCAGCAACACTGTCAAGAGTCCTCATGTAGTGTGTGTATTTACTTACAAACAAGAAAAGAGATGGTGAGAGACACACACACACACACACAAATCAACACACACACACACACACACACACACAAACAAAACACACCCATACACAACATATAACACAACACATCACAAACACACACCCATACAGAAACATACACACACACACACACACACATACACACACAACACACACAAACACACACCACATACACACACACACACAACACACACACACACACACACACAATATACACATTACACACACACACACACACACACAACACACACACACATACACACACAGTTCAGAGGGAAAATATAGACTGAGTTGTAAAGAGCAGTGTGTTAGTAAAGAGGACCAGCTGTGTGTGTGTATGTGTGTGTGTGTGTGTGTGTGTGTGTGTGTGTGTGTATGTGTGTGTGTATGTGTGTGTGTGTGTGTGTTAATGTGTTAATGCGGGTGGAACCTCACTGACCTGACTCTCTGTGTGCATGGGAATCCCACCAGATGACCTGGTTTAGGTTAAAGGCATATGTATGGTGTGATGGAGAGAGAGAGAGAGAGAGAGAGAGAGAGAGAGACACACTGCACAGCTGTTCAGGTGTTTACTGATTATAACATCAACAACAACAAAGCAACAAACATCAACACCAACATCAACATCTATTATACATTTAAAGGGAATAATAATGATCATGAGGAGAGATCACAAGAAAAGTGTGAGAGAGAGACACAGAGAGAGATAGACAGAGAGAAGACAAAGAGATAGATAGATAGAGAGGATAGAAGATAGAGAAGAAAGAACAGAGAGAGAGATAAGATAAAGAGAGAGAGAGAGAGAGAGAGAAGAGAGAGAGAGAGATAGAGAGATAGATAGATATATAGATAGAGAGAGATAGATAGAGATAGAGAGAGAGAGAGAGAGAGATAGACAGAGAGACAGAGAGGGAGATAGAGAGACATAGAGATAGATAGAGAGAGAGAGAGATAGACAGAGAGACACAGAGAGAGAGAGATAGAGATAGATATATAGATAGATAGAGATAGAGAGTATTTCTTGCCTTTTGAACTCTGGGAGTGGGGTGAATGGAGTGGGTGTATGGAGTGGGGTGAATGCAGTGGGGTGAACTCTGGGAGTGGGGTGATGGACTCTGGGAGTGGGGTGAACTATGGGAGTGGGGTGAATGGAGTGGGGTGAACTCTGGGAGTGGGGTGAATGGAGTGGGGTGATGGAGTGGGTGAATGGAGTGGGGTGAATAGAGTGGGGTGAATGGAGTGGGGTGAATGGAGTGGGGTGAATGGGTGAATGGAGTGGGGTGAATGGAGTGGGGTGAATCTGGGAGTGGGGTGAATGGAGTGGGGTGAATGGGGTGGGGTGAATGGAGTGGGGTGAATGGGGTGGGGTGAATGGAGTGGGGTGAATGGGGTGGGGTGAATGGAGTGGGGTGAATGGGGTGGGGTGAATGGAGTGGGGTGAATGGGGTGGGGTGAATGGAGTGGGGTGAATGGGGTGGGGTGAATGGAGTGGGGTGAATGGGGTGGGGTGAATGGAGTGGGGTGAATGGGGTGGGTTAATGGAGTGGGGTGAATGGAGTGGGGTGAATGGAGTGGGGTGAATGGAGTGGGGTGAATGCAGTGGGGTGAATGGGGTGGGTTAATGGAGTGGGGTGAATGGGTGAATGGAGTGGGTAATGGAGTGGGTGAATGGAGTGGGGTGAATGGAGTGGGTGAATGAGTGGGGTGAATGGAGTGGGTAATGGAGTGGGGTGAATGCAGTGGGGTGAATGGGGTGGGTTAATGGAGTGGGGTGAATGCAGTGGGTGGGTGAATGGAGTGGGGTGAATGCAGTGGGGGAATGGAGTGGGTGAATGGAGTGGGGTGAATGCAGTGGGGTGAATGGAGTGGGTTAATGGAGTGGGGTGAATGGAGTGGGTGAATGGAGTGGGGTGAATGGAGTGGGGTGAATGG
>JACRUU010000003.1:19783409-19785909 GCA_030449085.1 Kryptopterus vitreolus
TCATGACTGATGAGTGCACTGTGTAGGGCGCAGGGATGGAGGAGATGTTTGATGAAGTGCACTGTGTAGGGCGCAGGGATGGAGTGAGATGTTTTGATGAAGTGCACTGTGTAGGGCGCAGGGATGGAGTGAGATGTTTGATGAAGTGCACTGTGTAGGGCGCAGGGATGGAGTGAGATGTTTTGATGAAGTGCACTGTGTAGGGCGCAGGGATGGAGTGAGATGTTTGATGAAGTGCACTGTGTAGGGCGCAGGGATGGAGTGAGATGTTTTGATGAAGTGCACTGTGTAGGGCGCAGGGATGGAGTGAGATGTTTGATGAAGTGCACTGTGTAGGGCGCAGGGATGGAGTGAGATGTTTGATGAAGTGCACTGTGTAGGGCGCAGGGATGGAGTGAGATGTTTGATGAAGTGCACTGTGTAGGGCGCAGGGATGGAGTGAGATGTTTGATGAAGTGCACTGTGTAGGGCGCAGGGATGGAGTGAGATGTTTGATGAAGTGCACTGTGTAGGGCGCAGGGATGGAGTGAGATGTTTGATGAAGTGCACTGTGTAGGGCGCAGGGATGGAGTGAGATGTTTGATGAAGTGCACTGTGTAGGGCGCAGGGATGGAGTGAGATGTTTGATGAAGTGCACTGTGTAGGGCGCAGGGATGGAGGAGATGTTTGATGAAGTGCACTGTGTAGGGCGCAGGGATGGAGTGAGATGTTTGATGAAGTGCACTGTGTAGGGCGCAGGGATGGAGTGAGATGTTTTGATGAAGTGCACTGTGTAGGGCGCAGGGATGGAGTGAGATGTTTTGATGAAGTGCACTGTGTAGGGCGCAGGGAGGAGTGAGATGTTTGATGAAGTGCACTGTGTAGGGCGCAGGGATGGAGTGAGATGTTCTGATGAAGTGCACTGTGTAGGGCGCAGGGATGGAGTGAGATGTTTTGATGAAGTGCACTGTGTAGGGCGCAGGGATGGAGGAGATGTTTGATGAAGTGCACTGTGTAGGGCGCAGGGATGGAGTGAGATGTTTGATGAAGTGCACTGTGTAGGGCGCAGGGAGGAGTGAGATGTTTGATGAAGTGCACTGTGTAGGGCGCAGGGATGGAGTGAGATGTTTGATGAAGTGCACTGTGTAGGGCGCAGGGATGGAGTGAGATGTTTGATGAAGTGCACTGTGTAGGGCGCAGGGATGGAGTGAGATGTTCTGATGAAGTGCACTGTGTAGGGCGCAGGGATGGAGTGAGATGTTCTGATGAAGTGCACTGTGTTGTAATGAGGAGGTGTTGTGCACTAGAATCAGGGTGTGTAATAAAGTGTGTGTGTGTGTGTGTGTGTGTGTGTGTATTGGGGGGCCATGTTGGGACACAGCAGAGTTAAATGGGGTTATTAATGGGGTTTTTGGGGTAAAAGGTTTCAGGGTTTTGGTTTCCTTCACAATGGAAAACAGACAGATGGAAAGTGAACTCAAATCCCTCACTCTCTCTTCTCTCGTCTGACGAATGTGTTGTGTGTGTGTTGTGTGTGTGCGTGTGTGTGTGTGTGTGTGTGTGTTGGTGTGTGTGTGTGTCTGGTGGCACATGTAATTGTGGTTTGGGATAAAGTTTGGAAACTTAGATCGAATCTAAAGTAAATGTGTGTGTGTGTGTGTGTGTGTGTGTGTGGAGAGGAGAGAGAGAGAGTGTGAGTGTGCCGTGTGTGTGTGTGTGGTGTGTAGATCGCGACGCGGCGAATGTGTGTGCTGAGCCTCTGTGTAGACTGAGTGGAGGAGCGCTTGGCGTTTGCGTTGTTTGGTGTGTGTAGTGTGCGTGTGTGCGCTTTGTGTGGCGCCGCGCGCGTGTGTAGTGGACGTGATGTGTCGTAGTGTGTTTCGTGTCGTCGCGAGGGCCGATGTGCCTGTGTGGTGTGTGTGTGTGTGTGTGTGTGAGAGTGCGTGTGTGTGTGTGTGTGTGTGTGTGAGCGGAGAGCGCTACCGAGTGCGAGTGTGTGTGTTGTGTGTGTGCTGTGCTTGTGTGCAGTGCTGTTTCGTGTGTGTGTGTGTGGTGTGAGAACGCCGTGTGTGTGCAGTGTGTATGTGTGTGTTGCGCGCGCGTGTTTGCCGTCTGTGTGTGTGTAGCTAGTGCTGCACGAACGCGAGATAGAGTAGTGACGTGTGTGTGTTGCGCGAGGCGTGTGTGGGTGACCGTGTGTGCTGTGTGTGGTGTGTGCAGAGAGAGATCGCGTGGTGAGTGTGTGTGCTGAGTTCCGACGCAGCGTGTGTGATTTTTCTCGTGTGTGAGTGTGTGTTGTGACGAGCGAGATAGCGTGTGCGTGCTATTAGGCCATCGCGGCAGATCGAGTGCGTGCGTGTGTTGTGTGTGCGTGTGTGTGTGACGCGATAGTGTGTGCGTGCGTGTCGATCGTGTGTGTGGAGCGCCAGCGCGACGCGTGTGCGTGTGTGTGTGCTGTGTGATTCGCGCGCGCCTCGCGGTAGTGCGTGGGTGTGTGTGGTGAGAGCCGTGTGTGTGGCGT
>JACRUU010000003.1:19790909-19793409 GCA_030449085.1 Kryptopterus vitreolus
CACACTCCCTCCACCCACACACTCTCACACACACACACAAGCTCACAAAACACACACACACTCTCACCACTCTCAACACACAACACACACACACACACCACACACTCACACACACACACACACACCCACACACTCCTCACACACACACCCACACACCACCACACCACACACACCACACACACCCTTACAGAAACACACTCACACTCTCACACCACACACACTCTCACACACACACACTCTCAAACACACACAAGCACACACCTACAAACACACCACACACACAACCTCTCTCACCCACACACACACTCTCACTCACTCACACACACACACACACACACACACACATACACACATACACACACACAACACACACACCCTCTCACACCCCACACTCTCTCCCTCTCACACACACACACACACCACACCCACGTACACACAACACACACTCACTCTCCACACACACCACTCCCACACACACACACACACATCTCACACACACACACACACCCCTCCCACACACACCCCCCCACACACACACACACACACACACCGCACACACATTACACACACACACACACACACCACACACACACACACACACACCCACACCACCACACACAAACACACACACACACACACACACCCACCTCACACACACACACACTCACACTCACACCACTCTCACCAACACACACTCTCCAACCCAATACCACACACACACTCGTCACACACACCACCTCACACCCCACAGGCCACACACCACCCACACACAACACCACACACACACACCTCACCCACCCACACACACCCACTCTCCACACACACACCACACAACACCCTCACACAACACTCACACACACCCCCCACACCCCCCACAAACACACCGCCCCACACACACCACACACTCACACCAAACACTCCCACACACTCACACACCCCCCACACCCCCACACCTCTCCACACACACCACCACACCCACACACACCCCCACCCCACTCACACTCACACACACCTCCCCCACTCCCGCCCCCCACCCCACTCCCATTACCCCACTCCACACACCACCCCCCCACCCCCACTCACCACCCCCCCCCTGCCCCCCCCCCTCCACACCCCCCCCCCCCAAGGGGACACAAACTCCCAACCCCCTCCCCTCTCCCCCCCCCCCCCCCCCCCCCCCCCCTCTCCCCACCCCCTCCCCCACCCCCAACCCCTCCCCACCTCTCACACACCACACCACCACACACCCACTCCCACCCTCTCCACCCCCTTCCTAACACTCTCTCCCCCCCCACCCCTCTCACACACACACACCGCGCCCCCCCCGCCTCCACCCGCCTCTCACCCACACAAGGCCCCCCCCCCACCACCACCACCACACCACCCCACCCGCTCCCCCCACGCACTTCACCCCCCCCCCTCGACACCTCCCAGTCCCCTCCTCACAACCCCTCGTCACCCCCCCTCTCTACCACCCACCCATTAACCCCCCACCCCTCTCCACACCCTTGCTCCTCACCACGCACCCACAACTCTCACCCCCCTCTCACGCCCCACCACCCGCCCACAAACCCCCCTCTCCCCCCCCCCCCAACCAGAACCCTCTCTCCACTCCCCACCGCAAAATCCCCCGTCTCTCCCCCCCCACTCCCCCCCCTCCCCCCCCCTGCTCCCCCCCACACCCTCCCAAAGGCCCCCGCCATCTCCCCCCCACACTGCCCCCCCCCCCCCCCCCCTCTCCCCAACCCCCCCCCCCTCCCTCCCCCCGAGCACCCTCCCGCACCCTCCCCAAAGAGGACGCCCCCCACCATCCCCCCCATTACATCTCCCCCCCCCGCCCTCCCACTCATTTCCAACCCACACACACTCTCTCCACACACAACACTAAGGCGCACACACAAAACAGACACGCCACACACACCACCCAAACTTCACACACACCTACAAACAAAATACAACACAAGCACTCTCACACCACAACGCGCCCACCCTCACACACACACACACACACTCTCACACACACACTCCCACACACACACACACACACTCTCACACACACACACACACACACACACACTCACACTCAACACACACTCACACACGCACACACACACACACACACACACCACACACACACACTCACACACACACACCTACACACACACTAGCACACACTACACACACACACACACACTCACACACACACACACACCACACACACACACACACCCACCACACACTCACACACACTCACACACACCTACACACACACAGCTACACACACACACACACACAGCTACACACACACACACACACACACACACACACACACACACACACTCCTATATTTCATCACTGCAGTATGATTAACGTAAAGGTTTCGCACGTCATCGGTTGCTTTCGTGAAAATGATTTGGTTTTGTTGCAGCGACACAGAAAGACTTTTTCATAGAGAAGATTTTAGTATTTACTTATTTGATGATATTTGTGTGTTTATTGT
>JACRUU010000003.1:19800909-19803409 GCA_030449085.1 Kryptopterus vitreolus
CAGCTGCTTTGGGCTCTGAGGAAGCGTTTTGTTCAGGCACAGACTCAAACATATCTACACACACACACACACACACACACACACACACACACACACACACACACACACAGTTATCCTTCAAAAATGCATCTAAAATTTCAAAAACTCTTTCTCTCAAAGTCAAATTCATAAATCATTAAAATAAATGCTTTTCTTCTGTAAATGTAAAACCAAAGATGTTTTAGATTTAATTCTGAGATCGAATCAGTCACTCAATTTTATCACTATAAGTGTGTGTATAAGTGTGTGTAAGTGTGTAATGTAATGTGTGTAACGTGTGTGTGTGTGTGTGTGTGTATAAGTGTGTAAAGTGTGTGTAAGTGTGTGTATAAGTGTGTATAAGTGTGTGTATAAGTGTGTGTATAAGTGTGTATAAGTGTGTGTATAAGTGTGTATAAGTGTGTGTATAAGTGTGTATAAGTGTGTGTATAAGTGTGTGTATAAGTGTATAAGTGAGTGTATAAGTGAGTGTATAAGTGAGTGTATAAGTGAGTGTATAAGTGTGTGTATAAGTGTGTGTAGTGTGTGTATAAGTGTGTGTATAAGTGTGTATAAGTGTGTGTATAAGTGTGTATAAGTGTGTATAAGTGTGTATAAGTGTGTATAAGTGTGTGTATAAGTGTGTATAAGTGTGTGTATAAGTGTGTGTATAAGTGTGTGTATAAGTGTGTGTATAAGTGTGTGTATAAGTGTGTATAAGTGTGTGTATAAGTGTGTGTATAAGTGTGTGTATAAGTGTGTAGTGTATAAGTGAGTGTATAAGTGTGTGTATAAGTGTGTATAAAGTGTGTGTTATAAGTGTGTGTATGTGTGTATGTGTATAAGTGTGTGTGTGTAGTGTATAATTGTGTGTATTTTTTCTCTAGTGTGTGTATAAGTGTGTGTATATAAGTGTGTGTATAAGTGTGTATAAGTGTATAAGTGAGTGTATAAGTGAGTGTATAAGTGAGTGTATAAGTGAGTGTATAAGTGTGTAGTGTATAAGTGTGTATAAGTGTGTATAAGTGTGTGTATAAGTGTGTATTCTGTACATTCCACCTGCAGTGTGTTAAACTGAAAGTGACACAGGTAAATGTTTATAATGCTTTATAGAGTGTGTATGTAGAGGTGGAATGTAGAGATGTTCAGGTTTTAATCAGAACTCACTCGTAATAAAATACATTCAAAACTCACAGAATTATTCTTTAATATAAATAAATCCTTTACCGATCATTAAACTGCCATAAATGTCTGTTATTCATTTACATTTACATTTGTGGCATTTGGCAGACGCCCTTATCCAGAGCGACTTACAACTGAGCAATTGAGGGTTAAGGGCCTTGCTCAAGGGCCCACTTGTGGCAGCTTTGTGGTGGTGGGGTTTGAACCTGTGATCTTCTGGTCCAGAGTCCAACACCTTCACCACTGGGCTACACACCTCCCTTTCTCCCTTATTCTTTATTATATAGCAATATTTCAGGATTATTATTTATATTAAAGAAATACAAATGAAGGATTTATGAATCGGCTTCAGAGGAAGTGACTCCAGAACAACAATAATAATAATAATAATAATAATAATAATAATAATAATAATAATAATAAATCAGGATTAAAAGTCAGAAATGCAGAATGCGCTTAAAGGAATATTCCTCCTCAAAAATGCTAATGCTAACAGCAGCCAGGCTAATAATGCGTGTGATTTTTGGAGGTGAAATATTCCAGTGAGATTTATTTCATGACAGAAACGTTTACTGTCATTATAAAGCGCAGAGGAAATGCAGATCATCACATGTGAATCAGAAACACCAACCAGCAGATAAATAATCAACACCTGCATTAACAACAACAATAAGATCAGACTGAATAAAATGCAGGATTTATTTGTAAACTGGTTCGAGTTTGATTCCACATTCTCAAACTAATAATGACTTCATGAGTAATAATAATAATAATAATAACTGTTATAATGCAGAGTTATTATTGTCATAATGCAAAGAAAGAAGAAAATGAGAGCAGAGTGTTTACCGCCAAAGATGTCTAGCGCTGCAGGGGCCGGGGGGGCCACGCACTCTGTGGTGGGGGAGGAGGGGGCAGGAGGGGTGCTTTCAGGGGCATTTTCAGGGGTGACAGTGGGCGTGGTGCTTGGCTGTCCATTAGGAGGGCTCTCAGTGCTGCCCTCTGCTGGCTTGATGGCAAAAAGGTCGAGCTCTGGGGCCACTTCCACGCTCCCCTCGGAGGGGGCCCAGGGGTCTTTAAGGGGCAAAAGGAAAGCAGGAGGAGGAGGAGGAGGAGGAGGAGGAGGAGGAGGAAGGGCTGATAAATAACAAACGCTGCAAAAACAAAGCATCTAACTTCCAGAAGAATCAGAAGTCAGGAGGAGATGAACAGATGGAGATGTACAAAACATTTACCAAAAATAAACAATTCAATTTCCTGAAACATTAAAACGACTGAAAGTAAAACAACAAAATATCAAAAC
>JACRUU010000003.1:19808409-19810909 GCA_030449085.1 Kryptopterus vitreolus
GTGTTTAGTGTGTATGTGTGTATTGTATTTACAGTGTGTGTTAGTGTTTTATGTTTATGTGTATTTACAGTGTGTATGTATAGTGTGTGTGTATTGTACAGTGTGTATGTAAGTGTGTGTGTGTGTGTGTATTTACAGTGTGTGTGATTAGTGTGTGTGTGTGTGTATTTACAGTGTGTATGTTTAGTGTGTGTGTATGTGTATTTACAGTGTGTATGTTTAGTGTGTGTGTATGTGTATTTACAGTGTGTATGTATAGTGTGTGTGTATTTACAGTGTGTATGTATAGTGTGTGTGTGTGTGTGTATTTACAGTGTGTGTAGTATAGTGTGTGTGTGTGTATTGTGTATGTATAGTGTGTGTGTGTATGTGTATGTTGTATTCCAGTGTGTATGTTTAGTGTGTGTGTATGTGTATTTACAGTGTGTATGTATAGTGTGTGTGTGTGTGTGTATTTACAGTGTGTATGTATAGTGTGTGTGTATGTGTATTTACAGTGTGTATGTATAGTGTGTGTGTGTGTGTATAGTGTGTGTGTGTATGTGTATTTACAGTGTGTATGTATAGTGTGTGTGTATGTGTATTTACAGTGTGTATGTGTATGTGTGTGTATAGTGTGGTATGTATGTGATGTGTGTGTGTATTACAGTGTGTATGTGTGTTGTGTGTGTGTGTGCGTATTTACAGTGTGTATGTATAGTGTGTGTGTGTGTGTATTTACAGTGTGTATGTATAGTGTGTGTGTATTTACAGTGTGTATGTATAGTGTGTGTGTGTGTGTGTGTTTGTGTGTGTGTGTGTATTGTATTTACAGTGTGTATGTATAGTGTGTGTGTGTGTGTATGTATGTGTGATGTATGTAGTGTGTGTGTGTATGTGTATGTGTGTATGTGTGTATGTATTGTGTGTGTGTGTGTGCCGTAGTGTGTGTATGTGTGCGTATTTACAGTGTGTATGTATAGTGTGTGTATGTGTATTGTACAGTGTGTATGTATAGTGTGTGTGTTGGTGTATTACAGTTGTGTATGTATAGTGTATTGTGTTATGTGTGTGTATGTGATTATTACAGTGTGTATGTATAGTGTGTGTGTGTGTGTATTACAGTGTGTATGTTATAGTGTGTGTATGGTGTAGTTTACAGTGTGTATGTATAGTGTGTGTGTGTGCGTATTTACAGTGTGTATGTATAGTGTGTGTGTATGTGTATTTACAGTGTGTATGTATAGTGTGTGTGTGTGTGTATTTACAGTGTGTATGTATAGTGTGTGTGTGTGTGTGTATTTACAGTGTGTATGTATAGTGTGTGTACATTTTGTACCTAATAAATTAATAATGCCATCGTTGTAGCAGGCGTATAATTTAATCAGATCTTTAAAGAGCAGTAGAAACGCGGCGTTGATGACGCCATTAGTCAGATCTTTAGGATGAACCTGGAGAAAACATTCAGACACACAAACAAACACTAAATATCCATTATTTTACTTTCTTTTAGAATGCATATTTTATAAAACTGTTCAATTAAACTGAAGTTAAATATGAAAGTGTTTATAAATCGTGATGTAATAAAATAACAGATTTACATCGAACTCCAGCAGAGCGTCGATCTGATTCTGCAGCGTGGACATTCCCTTCAGGAGTTTATCTGTAGCCATCGTCCTCATAACGTCGCTCATCATTACTAAACACACACACACACACACACACACACACAATAAATAAATAAGTGTTTTTGACTCTTTCAGTCAGAAAGATACAAATAAATTTAAAAAAATTTACAAATTTTCATTTTTAATTTTAATTTATAAACATCCTAATAAGCACACACACACACACACACACACACACACACACACACACACACACACAGACGCACACACACACACACACACACACACAGAGCACAACCACACACACACACCACACACACACCAACAGCGCACAGACACAACACCCCCCACACACACACACACACCCCCTGCACCTCCGTACATCCTCCACCCCCCACACACACACCCCCACCCCCACCCCAGACACACACACAACACACACACAGACGCAGGCACAGACACACACACCCCACACACTTCCAACCAGACGCCCCACCACAACCCCCCAACCAACACCAGCACATCCACCACCCCCCCCCCAAAACCACACACAGGCACAAACACCCACACACCACCACCACACACGCACACACACACACACACACACAACACACACACACACACACACACACACACCACACACCCACCACACACCCCAACACACCAGTACAGACGCACCGACACACCACGCCACACACACACACACAGCCGCCAGACATCCCCACCACACACCACACACACACACACACACACACACAACACACACAGACACACACACACACACACACACACACACACACACACAGACACACACACACACACACACACCACACACACAGACGGCACAGACACACACACAGTTTGAGACAGACACACAGACACACAAACACACC
>JACRUU010000003.1:19828409-19833409 GCA_030449085.1 Kryptopterus vitreolus
CAGCGCCACCTACAGGACACTTACACAACTACAACATTCTCATATCAAAACCATTCTGAGTGTTATTTTGTCTCCAGTTTCACATTATTTCTGTAAAATCTCATCAGGTGAACATGCTGTGTAGCTCCGCCCCCTGACACGCCTCTATCCAGTCTGTGAGGCTTTAATCTCACCTGCAGCTCGCGCTGATCCTTCTTACTGTCCAGAGTCGGATTCTTCAGAATAAATTCATTCAGAACTCTAAAATACACACACACACACAGTTATACGCACATGTTTGTGTGTGTGTGTGTGTGTGTGTGTGTGTGTGGTACCCAAGAAGCAGGAACTGTCCAGGAGCAGGAAGGCCGAGTTGGACGGAGTCTTTGAGCAGAGAGAGCAGAGAACTCCAGCTGTCCACTAAACTACTCACTGGAATCCTGCAGAACATCAACATGACCATCAGATTCCTACTGAAGCTGTGAGATGTTTAGAGTGTGAGGGACGAGTGTGTGTGTGTGTGTGTGTGAAGGACGAGTGTGTTCTGTCCATCCGTCCATCCGTTCTCACCTCTGAACGTACGCATAAAAAAACTGGAGCATGCAGACCTCGAGAGAGAGATGTTTCTGTAGAGAGAGAGAGAGAGAGGAGATGTGTTTGTGTGTGTGTAGATGATGTGTGTGTGTGTGTGTGTGTGTAGATGATGTGTGTATGTTTGTGTGTGTGTGTGTGTGTAGATGATGTGTGTGTGTGTGTGTAGATGATGTGTGTATGTTTGTGTGTGTGTGTGTGTGTGTGTGTGTGTGTGTGTGTGTGTGTTGATGTGTGTGAGATGTGAACCTTCTCCTTGGCGATGGCCGGTGGTTGTTTGAGGACCTCCTTCACAGTCTGCATGACGGTCTCAGTGCGCATGGCATTAACACTCCTCACCAAATCCACCAGGAGGAGCTGTTCATCACTGGCTGTAGGTATTACCTACACACACACACACACACACACACACACACACACACTACAGTTACAGTTCTCCTTCACACTGTAGATGTGGGATCCTGGGCTTGATGTTCACCTTGGTCCTGGCAGGAGTTTTGTTCTGCTTTCTTTCGTTCCAGACGTAAGCGATGGCCGCCATGAAGTGAGCGCCGTGGTTCATGGAGATCGGCCCGAGGAGCTCGAGGATCTGCTGACGGAGATTCTGAAGAAAGACAACATTTTTATTCGTTTTTTGTACCTTTTTAATAATCTCATAAACATACTGCACAAAAAATAAAGTGTGTGTGTGTGTTTTCTTACCTTAGTGGATCCCAGGTTGATGTTGGAGCTGCAGGTGGCGCCGTTGGGTCGCTCCGAGCTGTCAGCCAGGTAAAGTGCGCTCCACAGAAGCGTGACTGAGGACATGATGGTGTGGAGGATGGAGAGGATTCCTGAGCGAGCTTCAGCCAGGTGCTTCTGATCCACACTCACCTGGAGCTGTGTGAGAGCGCGCACACACACACACACACACACACACACACACACACACACACACAGAAAAGTCATCACACCCAGTGTAAACCCAATAAACCACAATATCAAAAGATATGAGTGTAAGGAGGAACAGCGCCCCCACCTGATGGTACTGAGACGACGGGTCGAGCAGGCAGTAATGAATGATGGCCGTGACTCCTTCCAGCACAGTGAGGATCAGATCAGGAGGAATGCACAGCGCCATCCACTGGGGCCTGAAAACACAACGCAGTGACCGTGTTTAGAAGTTGAGCAGTAAAAACAAAGCGCAGTAGTGTCAGTGATTCGCCTCTAGAGGGCGGCGTTGTTGTTTAGGATCGACCGCAAGCCGGAAAACAGTTTAACTCGAATAATTGGAAAAACCAACGAATCAATTCACCTGTAATTACATTCCACTTACATCGCTAACCTGCAGTACCGCGCTCGGTGCTAGGGGGCGTACCTGGTGTCCGTGAGCCCGGTCTCATAGCGATACTGCTGGATCAGGTTGTCCAGGTTCCTGCAGAGCTGCAGAGTGACGGAAGCGACCACGCGGCGCAGAACGCGACCCATGTAGGGCAGCGTGGCCGTCACCAGGCCGATCCACTGCGGGTGCATCTTACAGGCGTGGTGCTGATGCAGCGCTCGGATCACCGCGCATAAAAACATTCCCTGCGCCGTGATCGGCTGCCCGTGCAGGTACTGCAACGACGCCATTGGCTGTTGAGGATTCACATGTTCCACTTCTCCGCCCAGAATCTCGAAAGCGCCACAACCGGCCGCGGCTGCAGCGGCGCCGCCCGGATTCCCCGTCCCTGGTCCTGCGTCACCATTTTCATCTCCAGGGACCAGGACGTGATGCTCCAGGACCACGAGGCTCTGAAGCAGGCGGAGGAGTTGCGACTGGACGCCGCTGCAGCCGTCCAGCTGGTCCTCAGACAGGTTGATGACGCTGTCCTCGGACAGTCCCTCCTCCACCGCGGGAAGGTTGGTTCCGCGCAGGCGCTGCTCGTGCCACTTCTGAGCGCTGAAGATGGAGGAGAGCAGGCAATGCAGGGCCACTTTCTGCACCTTGCACTTGGACAGGACGTCGCTGATGAACCTGGCGAACCCTTTAGCAGATCCTCCGGTCACCTTGGCCAGCTCGCTGAAGAGCAGCGTCAGCACTTCTACGCTGGTCAGCTGCATGGCCCGGTTCCCCGCCAGGTCCTGTGGAACTGCGGGAACGTGCGAGGAATAATAACTCCTCAGAAAGTAGAGGCACAGTGAGATGATGATCTCCAGGTACATGGCACTGCGGAAGGAATGCGAATGCGAATCCTGCGGAATGGGGCAATAAAAATCTTTCCCCATGACGGAAACGCGGTGGCGGGCGAGAAGGTTCTGCAGGAGCGAGAGCTGAGGCGTGTAGGTGTTGTTGATGCTGGTGGTGGAGATGGCGCCGACGAAGCCGGCAGGAGACGTGCGCAGCATGGCGGCGATGGCAGAGAGCGCGTGAAGAGCCCGAGAGGAATCGTAGATCTGCAGGTACAGCAGGACGTGCTGGTAGAGCGGGTGGATGTTAAAGCGAGCAGGACACGTAGAAGATCGCGAGGAGCACGCCACTCCACCCGCTCCACCACCGGGAGAACCCACATCACTCTCGATCTCAGAGACCTCACCTTCACCACAGCTGTACCAATTCTCCAAATCCAAACTGTCACCAAAGCAGATGCTGGGCGTTCGCTTCTTATGAGGATGTTCCTCCTCTTTCTTCTTGTTCTTCTTCACCTTGGGTTTGGCTCCAGGAGATTTGTCGCCGAGACGCTCCAGGATTTTCCCCTTCAGGCTGAGCTGAGTGCTGCTGTGGCTGCGTTTCCGGGTCGGCGGGTGTTCCGGGTGCAGGCTGAGCTCGGGAGTACCGTACCCACTGCTGTCCGGGAGCGTGACGATGGACGGAGAGGAACTGTGCCGTGTTATTCCTTCGTGAGGTTCCTCACATGACGGAGGAACGCTGAGAAATTCCAGCGTGCCTCCGGCGACTAACTCCGGAAGCGTTCGGCACCGGGCGCCGGGAAACGGTGCCGCGCTGGTCTGGGGTTCCGCGGACGCTTCTGAAGTGTTGGAACTGTCCGAGTCGCTCTGAGTCCAAAGTTCCGGAGGTGAAGACGTCTCGGCTGAACCCTCGTCCACCATCTGCACCACTCTGTCCATCAGCTCCTCAAGAACCAGCGAGACCACCACGGGTACCGAGTCGTCCACAGAGTCCGCCTGGGCGGTACCACCACTGCCTTCCAGCTCGCTCAGGCTGCCGTTGTCCACAGTGGAGCCGGTGGACTCGGAGCTCAGTGGCTCCCCCTGCTGATCTGGAGGTTGATATTCACCGCAAAGGTTTAAGTTTTCAATGCTGAGGCTCAGAAGAGATAAACTGTCACTTAGAGGGTTGACAGTCAGGCTGAAAGGTTCCAGATCATCCACAGGAAGAACCGTCAGGTGATCCCGAGTCATGCAGTAATCTGCTGGATCAAAAAACAAAATAAACCAAGTATGAATAATGTCTTTATCTCAGTGTCTAAATCAGAAGCACTACAGCCGACTCACGGTCAGAGCAGCCCGTGTCCCCCGGACATCCTGCTTGGCGTGGTTCTGATCCCGGTTCCGGGGCCTCGGGACAGACCCAGGTCCAGTGGCGCTGGGCCTGAACGCGCTGGACGGACACGCGGTGTGTTTTAGGATGCAGCAGCAGCAGCAGAAGAGGCTCAAGAACTCGAGCGATGTCGTGTCTTTGGAGAACCTGATTGAGCCAGGCCCGTCCCACAGCACTCACAGAACCGTCCCACAAACTCAGACTGTCCAACATGATGAACAGAGACCTGCACAACGTCCAGAGTACAGCTCACAATGCAGGATTTATCCACACAGGTCTACAGAGCCACACACACACACACACACACACACACACACACACACACACACACACGTTTACGGGTAAATCCGCCCGAATGTTTTTTCTCACCTGTCAAAGGTGCGGCTGAAAGGGGAAGACTTGGTGATGTTCAGGTCTCGGGTCAGATGCCACAGGATGGAGAATTTGACGTGAGCCTCCAGACGGATCCTCTGTAAGGAGGAAGAAAAGCTGTTCAGGAGGTGATGAAGGGAAACGGGTTTGTTCCTCCACACGGGTTCGGGTCAGGATCGAGTCTCACCTTGTCTCGGTGCATGAGCTGGTTACTGATGACGTCCTCGCAGATGCTGGCCGACGGAACCAGGTTGTGCAGCTGATAGAACAGTTCCACGCTGCGCTGATGGTGCTGAGGAGTCGCTTCACTCAGCTGATCCCACAACAACACCGCCACGCTCTACACCCCAAATAAAGACATTAAGAGGAGAGGAGGTAGAGAAGGAGAGAGAGAGAGAGAGAGAGAGAGAGAGAGAGAGAAGAGGATCACCCTGAAGAAGTCGGTGTTTTCGGCGATGTGCTTTAACATCCCCTGTGTAAGCGGCGGCCTGATCACCACGGCGACGCGCCCCTGACTCGGGCTCATCGGCTGGGAGGA
>JACRUU010000003.1:19858409-19860909 GCA_030449085.1 Kryptopterus vitreolus
TGTGTGTGTGTGTGTGTGTGTGTGTGTGTGTGTGTGTGTGTGTGGTGTGTGTGTGTGTGAGTGTGTGTGTATGTATGAGAGTGTGTGTGTATGAGAGAGTGTGTATGTATGAGAGAGAGTGTGTGTGTGTGTGTGTGTGAGGGAGTATGTGAGTGAGTGTGTGTGTGTGTGTGTGTGTGTGTGTGTGTGTGTGTGTGTGTGTGTGTGTTGTGAGAGCTGATCCTGATCCTGATCCTGTGCTAATCAACACTGGTTCTTCACACCGAGGTGATTCCGACAGCATTTCCGGTTCTCTAACCGTTCACATTTCAGAATAAAAGTCCACAGCATCACGGGCGGCAAAAAATATACTTCATCTCTAATACATTTATAAACAACATAAAGACGTCTTTCAAGCTCCACAATTATAATTAATATCTACAGAACATTAAACACCATTAAAACCCAATTACACTAAATTAATGGACAAACACTCTCACAATGCACCAGTGTGACAGCTTTTCCAAAATAAAAGCCCTTCAATACTAACGGCGAATCGTTTTGTGCAGTGATGACGTAATCACTGTATATTATTGTGTACATTGTATATTATTGTGTACATGTAATCACTGTATATTATTGTGTACATTGTATATTATTGTGTACATTGTATATTATTGTTACATTGTGTACATTGTATATTGTTGTGTACATTGTATATTGTTGTGTACATTGTATATTGTTGTGTACATTGTATATTGTTGTGTACATTGTATATTGTTGTGTACATTGTATATTGTTGTGTACATTGTATATTGTTGTGTACATTGTATATTGTTGTGTACATTGTATATTATTGTGTACATTGTATATTGTTGTGTACATTGTATATTGTTGTGTACATTGTATATTGTTGTGTACATGTAATCACTGTATATTATTGTGTACATTGTATATTGTTGTGTACATTGTATATTATTGTACATTGTATATTATTGTGTACATTGTATATTGTTACATTGTATATTGTACATTGTATATTGTTGTGTACATTGTATATTATTGTGTACATTGTATATTATTGTGTACATGTAATCACTGTATATTATTGTGTACATTGTATATTGTTGTGTACATTGTATATTATTGTGTACATTGTATATTATTGTGTACATGTAATCACTGTATATTATTGTGTACATTGTATATTATTGTGTACATTGTATATTATTGTGTACATGTAATCACTGTATATTATTGTGTACATTGTATATTATTGTGTACATTTTATATTATTGTGTACATTGTATATTATTGTGTACATTTTATATTATTGTGTACATTGTATTTATTGTGTACATTTTATATTATTGTGTACATTGTATATTATTGTGTACATTTTATATTATTGTGTACATTGTATATTATTGTGTACATTGTATATTGTTGTGTACATTGTATATTATTGTGTACATTGTATATTGTTGTGTACATTGTATATTATTGTTGTGTACATTGTATATTGTTGTGTACATTGTATATTGTTGTGTACATTGTATATTGTTGTGTACATTGTATATTATTGTTACATTGTGTACATTGTATATTGTTACATTATATTATTGTGTACATTGTATATTGTTGTGTACATTGTATATTGTTGTGTACATTGTATATTGTTGTGTACATTGTATATTGTTGTGTACATTGTATATTGTTGTGTACATTGTATATTGTTGTGTACATTGTATATTGTTGTGTACATTGTATATTATTGTGTACATTGTATATTGTTGTGTACATTGTATATTGTTACATTGTGTACATTGTATATTATTGTGTACATTTTATATTATTGTGTACATTGTATATTATTGTGTACATTTTATATTATTGTGTACATTGTATTGTATTATTGTGTACATTTTATATTATTGTGTACATTGTATATTATTGTGTACATTGTATATTATTGTGTGTACATTGTATATTATTGTTGTGTACATTGTATATTATTGTGTACATTGTATATTATTGTGTACATTGTATATTATTGTTGTGTACATTGTATATTGTTGTGTACATTGTATATTATTGTTGTGTACATTGTATATTGTTGTGTACATTGTATATTGTTGTGTACATTGTATATTGTTGTGTACATTGTATTTTGTTGTGTACATTGTATATTATTGTGTACATTGTATATTGTTGTGTACATTGTATATTATTGTGTACATTTTATATTATTGTATATTGTACATTTTCTACATTATTGTGTATTGTACATTGTATTTGTTGTGTACATTGTATATTGTTACATTGTGTACATTGTATATTGTTGTGTACATTGTATATTGTTGTGTACATTGTATATTGTTGTGTACATTGTATATTGTTGTGTACATTGTATATTGTTGTGTACATTGTATATTGTTGTGTACATTGTATATTGTTGTGTACATTGTATATTGTTGTGTACATTGTATATTGTTGTGTACATTGTATATTGTTGTGTACA
>JACRUU010000003.1:19865909-19868409 GCA_030449085.1 Kryptopterus vitreolus
GGAGGACGTATTGGAGGTGGGGGTGGTGTTGAAGGTGGGGGTGGTGGTGGGGGTGGTTGAAGGGTGGAGGTGAGGGTGGAGGTGTTGAGGGTGGAGGTGGAGGTGGGGGTAGGGGTGGAGGTGAGGTGGTGGGTGGAGGTGAGGTGTGTGGGAGGTGAGGGGTGGGTGGGGTGGTTGAAGGTGGTGGGGGGAGGGTGTGGGGGTGGAGGTGGGTGGGTTGAGGTGGGGGTGGAGGTGAGGGTGGAGGTGAGGGTGTGGAGGTGGGGTGGAGGGGGTGGAGGTGGTGGAGGTGGTGTGAGGTGGTGTGGGGTGGTGTTGAGGTGGTGGGGGGGGTGTTGAGGTGGTGGTGGAGGATGGGTGGGTGAGGTGGAGGTGAGGGGTGGAGGTGAGGTGAGGGTGGTGGAGGGCTGAGGTGGTGGAGGTGAGGGAGGGAGGTGGGGGTGGAGGTGAGGGGTGGAGGTGAGGTGGAGGTGGTGGAGGTGGGGTGGGGGGTGGGTGAGGGTGGAGGTGATGGTGGAGGTGTGGGGTGGTGGTGTGGAGGTGATGGGTGGAGGTGTGGAGGTGAAGGTGAGGGGTGTAGGTGTGGGGGTGAGGGGGAGGTGAGGGGTGGAGGTGAGGGGGGAGGGGATGGGGTGGAGGTGAGGGGGAGGTGGAGGTGAGGGGGAGGTGGAGGTGAGGGATGGAGGTGATGGGGGAGGTGGGGAGGTGAGGTGGTGGAGGTGAGGGATGGGTGGAGGTGAGGGGTGAGGGGTGGAGGTTCCCTCCTGTAAGGCTGCAGAGACGTGAGATTTGCACTAAAACATTATAAAACTGTACAGAGGAAGTGTTTCAGAACTGCTCCCGTATAAAACCTGCACCACGTCACTGCACAGTTACAGGGAGGGGGCGGGGCCTGGAAGGGTGCCACTGATGGGGTGTGTGTGTGTGTGTGTGTGTGTGTGTTTCACGCCTCGACTTTGAGGAGGCTCTTTAACTGGAAGGCCATCACCTCCCTCCGGTCGCAGGGAATCATGGGAAGGGAAACCCAGTGACTGGGGGGTTTGGGGAGAACGCTGGGCGATGGCGGTTCGCTGAACTTGGCGCCGGCGTAGGCGTGGCTGCACTGCGTGACCAGGATGTTGTTGAGGTGAGTCACAGCTCCGCCCCAGCACCGATCGCTGTAGGAGAAGCGAACAGACACGCCGCTCTTCTTCTCCTCCGCTTTGTCGGGGGACACGGGACACGGGGTTGGGTTCCGGCTCCGCCCCTTGGCCTTGCCCACATGTTTTTTGGGGGAGGAGCGATCGGGGTGAGGAGGAGCAATGTCGTATCTCTCACCACCTCCCATTCTCACCGCGCTGAGGTCACCTGATCACATCACAAACACAACACTGAACGTCTGGGGCTTTACAGGTGTGTGTGTGTGTGTGTGTGTGTATGAGTGAGTGAGTGTGTGTGCGTGTGTATGAGTGTGTGTGCGTGTGTATGAGTGTGTGCGTGTCTATGTGTGTGTGTATGAGTGTGTGTGCGCGCGTGTATGAGTGTGTGTACAAGTGTGTGTGTGTGTGTATATGAGTGTATGTGAGTATGTGTGTGTGTGTTTGTACAAGTGTGTGTGTGTGTGTGTATATATATGAGTGTATGTGAGTATGTGTGTGTACAAGTGTGTGTGTGTGTATATGAGTGTATGTGAGTATGTGTTTGTACAAGTGTGTGTGTGTGTGTGTATGAATGTGTGTGAATAATAAATACAGTATGAAATCATAATCAATGATGAACATTATATTATAGTTTAATAATTAAAACACACAGTGATGTGCTACACTATACCTCGTTGTTGTTGTTGTTGTTGTTGTTGTTGTATATTTGCCTGTAAACAGGTCTCTCCAGGTGTTCGGAGCGGTCCGTCTTCCCCTCACTGTGCAGGTGTTCGGCCCGGTGTGTGTGCTGTGTGTGACGTTCACAGTGTGTGTGATGTTCATGTGCCAGAAAGTGATGTTTTGTGGTGAAGCCGAGCTGCACATTCACACACACACACACACACACACACACACACACACACACACACACACACACACACAGCTCGAGGAATCCCTGAGACCTGCAAATACAACACACCACTCAGAGTTTAGGGTTGTGTGTTGTGCACAGCTGCATTGTGATGTTTATCTTCCAGATGTTTGCAGTGGGACTCGAACCCTCTCCAGCGCCTGCACTGGGATGAGTCACGTGATTCCACTCATTCCGCTTCACCTCCACAGCTGTACTTTTCTCCTGATCGGTTTTTTTTTTTTTTCTTTTGGTTTTTTTTTTAATTAGTTTGTTTTCTGAACATTTATGTTTTCCTTGTTGAAAAATTTAAAAGTGCAGTAAAAAATGTTTTGTAAAAGTTTATCTGTCAAATTTAGGGTTGTGTGTTGTTTATAAACAGTCAATGATGGAGTAAGCAACCAAAACAATGAGCTCCAGCAC
This sequence comes from Kryptopterus vitreolus, assembly GCA_030449085.1. NCBI lineage: Eukaryota > Metazoa > Chordata > Actinopteri > Siluriformes > Siluridae > Kryptopterus > Kryptopterus vitreolus. The sequence continues at coordinate 19,868,361 of JACRUU010000003.1, forward strand.
ACACACACACAGCTCAGGAATCCCTGAGATGCATACAACACACCACTCA
>JACRUU010000003.1:19878409-19890909 GCA_030449085.1 Kryptopterus vitreolus
TCACTCTCATTTACTCTCTCACTTCCTCTGTCCCTCTCTCACCCCCTCTGTCTATCACTCTCTCTCTCACTTCCTTTCTGTCTCTCTCTCACTCTCTCACCCCATCTGTCTCACTCTCTCACTCACCCTCACTTACTCTCTCTCACTCTCTCTCTCTCTCACTCTCACTCACTCTGTCTATCACTCTCTCTGTCACTCTCCCACTTCCTATGTCTCTCTCACTGCCTCTGTCTATCACTCTCTCACTACCTCTGTCTATCACTCTCTCACTCACTCTCTCTCTCACCCCCTCTGTCTCAATCTCTCACTCACCCTCACTTACTCTCTCACTCTCTCTCTCACTCTCACTCTCTCTGTCTATCACTCTCTCACTCACCCTCACTTACTCTCTCTCACTCTCTCACTCTCTCTGTCTATCACTCTCTCACTCACCCTCACTTACTCTCTCTCACTCTCACTCTCTCTGTCTATCACTCTCTCACTCACTCTCTCTCTCACCCCCTCTCTCACTCTCTCTCTCACTCTATCTCTCACTCACCCTCACTTACTCTCTCACTCTCTCTCTCTCTCACTCTCACTCACTCTCTCTCTCTCACTCTCTCACTCTCACTCTCTCTCTGTCTATCACTCTCTCACTCACCCTCACTTACTCTCTCTCACTCTCTCACTCTCACTCTCTCTGTCTCTATCACTCTCTCTCTCTCACCCTCACTTACTCTCTCTCACTCTCACTCTCTCTGTCTATCACTCTCTCACTCCCTCTCTCTCTCACTCTCTCTCTCTCATTTTCTCTCTCCCTCTCTCTCTCACTCTCCTCTCTCTCCATCTCTCTCTCTCTCTCTCATTCTCTCTCTCTCTCTCTCTCTCCCCCTGCCTGTAGAATTTTAGAGAGATGATTCCTCTGCTCGGAGTTTTCCGTATCGCCGTCATCGTCCTCATTGGTCAGTGATGTTTTTTTTTTTTATCAAACATGATCATGTGACCTGAATTATAATCGTGTGTGTGTGTGTGTGTGTGTGTGTGTGTGTGTGTGTGTGTAGTGGGCACAGATGTGGGCTTCGCTCTGTACAGACGCTTCCTGAGTGACGCTGCAGGGTTAAAGGTGAGATTTGATCTTTCTGCATTTTACAGAATTTTATTGACTTTATTTAAAGAATCTCAAATTTTTCTTGACAAAACACTTATTTATTTATTTATTTATTTATTTTATGTCCTGTTTTTAATAATCCAGATTTATAGTGCAGTGTCCTGATCGTGTTCTCTCCCTCTGTGTGTGTGTGCGCGCGTGTGTGCGTCAGTGTGTGTGTGTGTGTGTGTGTCGTGTGTGCTCGTGTGTGTGCGTGTGTGTGCTCGTGTGTGCTCGTGTGTGCTCGTGTGTGCTCGTGTGTGCTCGTGTGTGTGTGTGTGCGTGCGTGTGTGTGTGCGTGTGTGCGTGTGTGTGTTTGTGTGTGCTCGTGTGTGCACGTGTGTGCGCGTGTGAGCTCGTGTGTGTGCGCGCGTGTGTGTGCGTGTGTGTGTGTGTGTGTGTGTGTGTGTGTGTGTGCGCCGTGTGTGAGTGCGTGTGTGTGTGTGTGTGTGGTGTGCGCGTGTGTGTGTGTTGTGTGTGTGTGTGTGTGTGTGTGTGTGTGTGTGTGTGTGTGGTGTGTGTGTGTGTGTGTGTGTGTGTTGTTGTGTGTTCGTGTGTGTGTTGTGTGTGTGTGTGTGTGTGTGTGTGTGTGCGCGTGTGTGTGTGTGTGTGTGTGTGTGTGTGTGTGTGTGTGTGTGTGTGTGTGTGTGTGTGTGTGTGTGTGTGTGTGTGTGTGTGTGTGTGTGTGTGCGTTCTCAGGTATCGTTTGTAGCTCATATTGGTGGTGGAATCGCAGGAATGACGATCGGTTACGTTTTCTTCAGTAACTACAATCAGAAACTGTTACGAGATCCTCGTTTCTGGCTCTGCATCGCCGGTTACATCATCTTCCTCCTGTTCGCCATCATCTTCAACATCTTCCTCTCTCCCGCTCCTCACTGACATCATCATCATCATCATCATCTTCAACATCATCTCATCCTCTCTCATCTTCCTCTCTCTCCCTCTCTCCACCGCTCCTCACTGACATCATCATCATCATCATCATCTCAACATCTTCCTCTCTCCTCCTCTCCACTGACATCCTCATCATCATCATCATCTTCAACATCTTCCTCTCTCCCGCTCCTCACTGACATCATCATCATCATCCTCCTCTCTCCCGCTCCTCACTGACATCATCATCATCATCCTCCTCCTCCCCATCATCACTCATCATCATCATCATCATCATCATCATCATCCTCCTCTCTCCCGCTCCTCACTGACATCATCATCATCATCCTCCTCTCTCCCGCTCCTCACTGACATCATCATCATCATCCTCCTCTCTCCTCCCGCTCCTCACTGACATCATCATCATCATCCTCCATCCTTCTCTCTCCCCGCTCCTCACTGACATCATCATCATCATCCATCATCTCTCTCTCTCCCGCTCCTCACTGACATCATCATCATCCATCATCATCACCATCCTCCCGCTCTCATAATCCCGCATCATCTCTCCTCCTCTCTCCCGCTCCTCTTCGCCCTGCATGTCTTTATTTTTAAATATATAAAATGAAGAGTTTCCGTTTTAAATGTTGTTTTAGTTTCAATAAGTTGTTTGTTACACCTCAATGGAGAGAATCTCCGTCTCCACCTCCACCTCTGTCTCCACCTCTGTCACCAACCTCCGTCATCTACACCCTCCACCTCCACCTCTGTCTCCACCTCTGTCTCCACCTCCATCTACACCCTCCACCTCCACCTCTGTCTCCACCTCTGTCTCCACCTCCACCTCCGTCTCCACCTCCACCTCTCTCCACATCTGTCTCCACCCCGTCCACCTCCGTCTCCACCTCCACCTGTCTCCACCTCCATCTACACCCTCCACCTCCGTCTCCACCTCTGTCTCCACCTCCATCTACCTCCACCTCTGTCTCCACCTCCATCTACACCTCTGTCTCCACCTCCATCTACCACCTCCACCTGTCTCCACCTCCATCTACACCCTCCACCTCCGTCTCCACCTCTGTCTCCACCTCCATCTACACCCTCCGTCACTCCACCTCCACCTCTGTCTCCACCTCTGTCTCCACCTCCATCTACACCTCTGTCTCCACCTCCATCTACACCTCTGTCTCCACCTCCTCCACTACACCCTCCACCTCCACCTCTGTCTCCACCTCCACCTCCGTCTCCACCTCTGTCTCCACCTCCATCTACACCCTCCACCTCCGTCTCCACCTCCACCTCTGTCTCCACCTCTGTCTCCACCTCCGTCTCCACCTCCACCCCACCCTCCACCTCCACCTCCACCTCTGTCTCCACCTCTGTCTCTCTACAGGGTCAATGCTGTGCTGTGTGGTGTGTGTGTGTGTGTGTGTGTGTGTGTGTGTGTGTGTGTGTGTGTGTGTTTGCTGTGGGTGTGGTGTGTGTGGCAAAGGGACGAGCGAGGGAGAAAAGCGACGTGGTGTGTGTGCTGTTGTGTTGTGCTGTTACATTGTTTAGAGTTTTTATTAAACCAGGATTTTTTTAAACCAGGGATTTTTTTATTGCTTGTTTTTTTTAAATTTGTGTTTGTCCCTGTTCTGACCAATCAGAAAACATCATTCAAATGCGTTGCTGTTTAGTGTGTGTGTGTGTGTGTGTGTGTGTGTGTGTGTGTGTGTGTGTGTTTTGGTGTTACAGTGAAGTGTTTATATCTACATTTCATGTATAAAATGATTAGTTCCTGTTTCTCTATTATGTTGTTGCAGTTATAAACAGCATTATTTTCTTTGTGTTTATTCTCCACCTATCACAGGCCTTAAACCCTGTTAGGCCACGCCCCATTTTTCTCTCCCGTGTGTGTGTGTTATGAAATATTAAAATACCAAAACTTGTGTATGTTACTGAATGTTATAATTTGGATATTTCAGACACACCTCAGGTTTGGAGTGTGACAGGACAGAAGTAAGTGCACCCCTGTGTTAATCTTCATCAGAACACACACACACACACACACACACACACACACACACACTGTGAATTTACAGAAGAATGTTGAATATTTCACCCAAAATAAACAAAAATTATCTGATGGCTCAGATTTTCCTCTTCTGCGGAAGTTCACTGAGTGTGTGTGTGTGTGCGCGCGCGTGTGTGTGTGTGTGTGTGCGTGTGTGTGTGTGTGTGTGTGTGTGTGTGTGCGTGCGCAGGAGATGAAGATTAACACAGGGGTGCACTTACTTTCCTTTGTAAATTCCTGACCAAATCATTTCCGCTCTTCGTTTCACTCCTTTTGTGTGGATTTTTCTCCTGTTTTTCAGTAAAGTTTGAGTTTTTACAGCAGTGAGTCAAATTATCATCAAATCCACTTCTTTTCTAAAGTATTCCATTTATTCTACATAATAACATGCAGAGTTCGAGAGGTAAGAGATAGTGATGTAGGGTTTAGACCAGGGGTGGGCAAACTACGGCCCGGGGGCCACATCCGGCCCCTTGGTCCTTTTAATCCGGCCCGCTGAACTGCTTTGGCTTCTTTGCCGCACGAGAAGAATGTATAACCACACAGCAACGCTGACATTGTTGGAGTAAAAAAAAATGAAGGAAAAATACAGCCATATTTTTTATTGTTTCTTTTCCTTAAATAGAATCTCCTTATTCTTAAGTGGGTCGCCTAAAGAACATGATGATATTTAACACTCTTTACAAGAGGAAAAAATTCATATTTAACATAAGTTACGTTCAACGTTATTGTTGGTTCGGCCCACGAACACACCTCAGGTTTCTCATGTGGGCCTTTGGAAAATATAATTACCCACCCCTGGTTTAGGGGATAGTGATGTAGGGTTTAGGGGATAGTGATGTAGGGTTTAGGGGATAGTGATGTAGGGTTAGAGTTAGAGTTAGGGTTTAGGGGATAATGATGTAGGGTTTAGGGGATAGTGATGTAGGGTTTAGGGGATAGTGATGTAGGGTTAGAGTTAGGGTTTAGGGGATAGTGATGTAGGGTTTAGGGGATAGTGATGTAGGGTTAGAGTTAGGATTTAGGGAATAGTGATGTAGGGTTTAGGGGATAGTGATGTAGGGTTAGAGTCATGGTTAACCCAAGAGCTGTCTGTCCGTCTGCATTGATAAGTGGAGTTATGTTGACTTTGACCAGCAGATGGCAGTGTTTACCAAGAAAAGATTTAATATCTGTTCTCAGTAGGATTTCATATGAACTGTAATGTTTATGTTAATGTTTTATGTTAAACTTTACGAGGGTTAAAAATAAGAGAAAAGAAAGGACATTTGGATCTGCTCTGTTTTTTCTTATTCCATGCTCATGGTCACTAAACTGTGATTGTTGTTTTTATTTACAAACCATTATTTCGTCTTTACATTTACAGTATTTAGCAGATGCTCTTATTCAGGCCGACGTATAAATAGTGCTTTAGGTCTCCATTTAAAGATAAATTCAAACGTACAAACGTAAGGTATAAAATAAGCATAGACAGATTGGAGGTGTTTTTTTTAAGTGTTTGGTGTTGTTGGAACAGATCGAGATCTTCAATAAACGATTGAATGTAGTCGGTGTCTTTAGTATGTGTGTGACATTATCCCAGGAGTGGAAAAGTCAGCTCCACACACACACACACACACACACACACACACACACACACTGAGGAGGTATAGTGAGTGTGTTTCCATCTTGTATAAAATAATTAGATATAAAAGGATTAATTGATACATATAATATAAATGTCAGTCTTTAATGTTGATATTTTGTTGTGTTTGTAATGAAGTGTGTTTGTACTTATGATGTGTGATTGTCTCTGCACATTTCACACAGTAATAACACACTCCACAGTCCTCACTGTGTTTGTTTAAAGGATTAAAGTGTTTTCATGCGTGGGTTTTGTGCCTCATTAGCAGGAGAATGAGGTCGTGTTGTTGCTGTGAGAACGCGACACCTCACACGTTACACCGCACCAAATCCTCACACTTGGCCTCGGGCCACTGAGTCAGCTGCAGCCGGGTCAAAGTCAACGCAACTTTTTCCACCGACACACTTACAGAGCTGCTGAGTGGAAACCTCAACCCACACACACACACACACACACACACACACACACACAGTCCAAAGTTCACACACTGATAAATACTACAAGCCAAAGTTCTTTAATGAGACTCTCCACATCTTCATATGAAATCATTTTATCATATCTATTTGAGATTTGCCTTTGTGTGTGTGTGTGTGTGTGTGTGTGTGTTGTTATTATTGTTATTGTTGTTGTTTTTGTTAGAATCCAAATGTTTAAAATAATGAAACTGAATTTGCACTACAGTTTTCTCACTAATAATAAAGATTTATTGGACGGTGTATGAGATATTCTTCTGCTCGTCTCTTCACAGCGCGTCAGGTTCCTGCTTTTTTTTTTCAGTGTAATCTGGGAATAAACACAAACAACAAACATAATAAACCCGTCTAGTCATAAACTTCATTTCTCACATCATAAAAAACAAACGAGTAAAAACATCAGCCAGAGTCGGATCTCTAAACCGCAAACAAACACAAACACAAACACAAACAAACACAAACAAACACTCACCATTTAAACACCAAACACACGTAAGAACTCACCACACCGTTCCTGCACCACACCGTTCCTGCACCACACTGTTCCTGCACCACACCGACAACACCGTTCCTGCACCACCTGCACCACACCGTTCCTGCACCACACCGTTCCTGCACCACACTGTTCGCACCACACTTCCTGCACCACACTGTTCCTGCACCACCGTTCCTGCACCACACCACACCGTTCCTGCACCACACCGTTCCTGCACCACACCGTTCCTGCACCACACCGTTCCTGCACCACACTCCTGCACCACACCGTTTCCTGCACCACACCGTGTTCCTGCACCACACCGTTCCTGCACCACACCGTTCCTGCACCACACCGTTCCTGCACCACACCGTTCCTGCACCACACCGTTCCTGCACCACACCGTTCCTGCACCACACAAGCGCCGTGTTCCTGCTGTTCACGACACACTCACAACTGTTCCTGCACCACACTGGACTGACTTCACACCCGTTCCTGCACCACACCCCTGTTCCTGTTCCTGCACCACACCATCAGTTCCTGCACCACACTCAGCATTCCTGCACCACACTGTCCTTGGGAACCACAACCACACACTGAGTCCTCAAGCTGCGTTCTCACCACCCTGCTGACCGCCTGTGTAGCGATGCACAGCTCGAACCACATCCTGCACCGACCGTGGTGGGTCTCTCAGCACACCGTTCGGCTGGTGTGAAGCCACTACACGTCGACAAGACAAAGTTCCTGCACCACACCACACACTCCGGATTCCTGGTGTCCTGCACCACACCGCCAGATTCCAGAAAAGCCCAGCAGCGCCTTTACTTTCTGAGAAGGCTGAGGAAAGCCACTTCCTACCGTTCCTGCACCAGCACTGCATCACTGTTTTGGGAACCACCGTGGATCACCAGAGTTCCTGCACACCCACTTTATCGTCGACATTCACCACACGCTAAAGAGCCACCAGCATTTGTACCCCCACACCCTCACACACACGATGAAGGCACCACACTTATGATGTCACTCCACAGGTTCTCCTGCTGTCCATTATTTATTCTGGAACCTTTTGTTTTGTTGGCACTCACTTGCTGCCTTAATACTTGAATGTTTATTACTACTGTTTACAATCTGCACTGCACTTTATCCTGCACCACACCGCACAATCCATATTTTATATTTTATATTTTTGCACCACACCGCCTGCACTGTCGGCGCTTTACACCGTACCTGCACCACACCGTTTAATGTCACTTGTTGTTTGTGGCTCTATGTCGTCGCTCCTGCACTCTTGTTGTCTACACCGTTTATGTTGTTTTATGTAGCCTGCACCGTATTCTTGGAGGAACGTTGTTTCGTTTTAATCTATATTGTTGTGTGTTAAAATGTGCTCACTTGACTTGAACTTGACCGTTCCTGCACCAGAGTTCCTGACCACACCGTTCCTGCACCACACTTCCTGCACCACACCGTGCACCACACCGTGCACCACACCGTTCCTGCACCACACTGTTCCTGCACCACACCGTTTTACCACACCGTTCCTGCACACACTGTGACCACACTGTTCCTGCACCACACTTTTACAGTTCCTGCACCAATGTTCCTGCACCACACTGTTCCTGCAAACTGTTCCTGCAGTTCCTGCACCACACCGGAAATAAATGTGACATTATAAAGTTCCTGCACCACACTTTTACCACACTGTTCCTGCACCACACTGTTCCTGCACCACACCGTTTGCACCACACCGTTCTTACCACACTCCTGCACCACACCGTTCCTGCACCACACTTGACCACACCGTTCCTGCACCAGAGTTCCTGCGATTCTAAAGGTTTGAATGAAGGCATTATGATGTCACTCCGGTTCTCCTGCTGATGAACCTGATGAATAGTAAAATCAGAGTTTCATGTTTGTGGTGAAAAGTTTGTGATTTTTGTGTGAAAAATGTTTATTTTATTACAGTGAGATTTTACAGAAATATAAAAGTGGGAAATAAATGTGACATTATAAAGATTTTTTATGTTTGAGAATCATCTGAGAGCTTTAGTTTAGGACCTGGTGATGATGATGTTGTCGGTCGCATGATGAATGTGATGATGATGATGATGATGATGATGATGATGATGATGATGATGATGATGATGGTGTTGATGATGATGATGATGATGATGATGATGATGATGATGATGATGATGATTTGATGATGATGATGATGATGATGATGATGATGATGGTGATGATGATGATGATGATGATGATGTGATGATGATGATGATGATGATGATGATGATGATGATGATGATGATGATGATGTGATGATGATGATGATGATGATGATGATGTGATGATGATGATGATGATGATGGTGATGATGATGATGGTGATGATGATGATGATGATGATGATGATGATGATGATGATGATGTGATGATGATGATGATGATGATGATGATGATGATGATGATGATGATGATGGTGATGATGATGATGATGATGATGATGATGGTGATGATGATGATGATGATGATGATGATGATGATGTGATGATGTGATGATGATGATGATGATGGATGATGATGATGATGATGATGATATGATGATGATGATGATGATGATGATGATGATGATGTGATGATGATGATGATGCGATGATGATGATGATGATGATGATGATGATGATGATGATGATGATGATGATGATGATGATGATGATGATGATGATGATGATGATGATGATGATGATGATGATGATGATGATGATGATGATGATGATGATGATGATGATGATGATGATGATGATGATGATGATGATGGATGATGATGATGATGGGATGATGATGATGATGATGATGATGATGATGATGATGATGATGATGATGATGATGATGAAGAAGATGATGATGATGATGATGATGATGATGGTGATGATGATGATGATGATGATGATGATGATGATGATGATGATGATGATGATGATGATGATGATGATGATGATGATGATGATGATGATGATGATGATGATGATTGATGATGATGATGATTGATGATGATGATGATGATGATGATGGATGATGATGGTGATGATGATGATGATGATGATGATGATGATGATGATGATGATGATGATGATGATGATGATGATGATGATGATGATGATGATGATGATGATGATGATGATGATGATGTAGTGATGATGATGATGATGATGATGATGATGATGATGATGATGATGATGATGATGATGATGATGGTGATGATGATGGTTGATGATGATGTGATGATGATGATGATGGTGATGGATGATGATGATGATGATGGTGATGATGATGATGATGATGATGATGTGATGATGATGATGATGATGATGATGATGGTGATGATGATGATGATGAGGATGATGATGATGATGGTGATGTTGATGATGATGATGATGATGATGATGATGATGGTGATGATGATGATGATGATGATGATGATGATGATGATGATGATGATGATGATGATGATGATGATGATGATGATGATGATGATGATGATGATGATGATGATGATGATGAGGATGATGATGATGGTGATGATGGTGATGATGATGATGTGATGGTTGAGGATGATGATGTGATGATGATGATGATGATGATGATGATGACGACTCTGTAACAGTGTGAGGAACTGAACATGAACCCATAAACGTGTGTTTGTTTGTTTGTTTTATAACGATGGAGTTTAAAGTGATTTTTGATTCGAGTGTGAAATAAAAATGAACCAGAACTTTTATATCAGATAAAAAGAAGCAGATGTTTTACTGTTCCAGATCTTTCAGAAGCTCCAGATGTTTGTTTACAGTAGACGGAGTTTCACGTCTGACTCACAGAGAATTACAGTCTGGGTCTGAGTGGTTTTGTCTGAAGGTCATTGTGAAGGTCAGAGTGAAAGTCTGCAGCACGGCCAGATATGTGATATTACACAACAGCCGCTGTGTAATACAGGGTCAAAGGTCATCACTATGTGTACAGATCCTGAGAGAGAATGAAGGAGTTTTACATGGCAGTGGCGTTTCTCCAGGACTGGATCATCCCAACACTGACCCACATTTTACTGCACAACAACAACAACAACAACAACAACAACAACACACTCAAATTATCTGTTTGTGTGTGTTGTGTGTTGTGTGTGTGTGTAGGTGTGTGTAGGTGTGTGTGTTGTTGTGTAGTTGTGTGTGTAGTGTTGTGTAGTGTTGTGTGTGTGTGTGTGTGTGTAGGTGTGTGTTTGTAGTGTGTAGTGTGTGTGTGTAGTGTGTGTGTAGGTGTGTTTTGTAGTGTTGTGTAGGTGTGTAGTGTGTTGTGTGTAGTTGTGTGTAGGTGTGTTGTATAGTGTGTAGGTGTGTTTTGTAGTGTGTAGGTGTGTTGTGTAGTGTTGTGTGTAGGTGTGTTGTTTGTGTGTGTATTGTGTAGGTGTGTTTTGGTAGTGTGTCTGTGTGTAGGTGTGTTTTGTAGTGTGTGTGTGTTGTGTTAGTGTGTGTGTAGGTGTGTTGTTTAGTGAGTGGTTGTGTGTTGTAGGTGTTGTGTGTAGGTGTGTTTTGTAGTGTGTAGTGTGTTGTGTGTAGTGTGTGTGTGTTGTGGTAGTGTTGTGAGGTGTGTTGTGTTTGTAGTGTGTTTGTGTTTTGTAGTGTGTAGGTGTGTTGTTTAGTGTTGTGTGTAGGTGTGTTGTATAGTGTGTAGGTGTGTTTTGTAGTGTGTAGTTGTGTTGTGTAGTGTTGTGTGTAGGTGTGTTGTTTAGTGTTGTGTGTAGGTGTGTTGTATAGTGTGTAGGTGTGTTTTGTAGTGTGTAGTTGTAGTTGTGTAGTTGTTGTGTGTGTAGTGTTGTTGTTGTGTGTGTGTGTAGGTGTGTTGTTTAGTGTTGTGTGTACGTTGTGTTGTATGTGTAGTGTGTTTTGTAGGTGTGTTGTGTTGTGTGTGTGTGTAGGTGTGTTGTAGTAGTGTGTAGTGTGTGTGTAGGTGTGTTGTTTAGTGTTGTGTGTACGTGTGTTGTATAGTGTGTAGGTGTGTTTTGTAGTGTGTAGTTGTGTTGTGTAGTGTTGTGTGTAGGTGTGTTGTGTAGTGTTGTGTGTAGGTGTGTTGTTTATTGTTTGTGTACTGTGTGTAGTTAGTGTGTTGTGGGTTGTAGTGTGTGTGGAGGTGTGGGGTTGTTTTGGTGTAGTGTGTGTGTAGTAGGGGTGTGTTGTGTGTAGTGTGTGTTAGTGTAGTGTGTGTGTTGTGGAGGGGGGTGTTGTTTTTGTGTAGTTGTTGTGTGGGTGGGGTTGGGCTGTGTGTGTAGGTGTGTTGTGTGTGTTGGGTGTAGTGTGTGTGTAGTGTGTGTGTGTAGGGTGTGGGTAGGTGTGGGGGGGGTGTGTGTACTGTGTGTGGTTCAGTATGTGGTGTGTGTTTGTGTGTAGGTGTGTTTTGTAGTGTGTTGTTGTGTTGTGTAGTGTTGTGTGTAGGTGTGTGTGTTGTGTGGAGGTGTGTTTTGTGTGTAGTGTGTGTTAGTGTGTAGGTGTGTTTTGTAGTGTGTGTTGTGTGTGTGTGTTGTGTGTAGGTGTGTTGTTTGTTGTTTTTTAGTGTGTGTGTGTGTGTGTGTAGTGTGTGTAGTGTGTGTATGTGTTGTGTGTAGGTGTGTTTTGTAGTGTGTAGTTGTGTTGTGTAGTGTTGTGTGTAGGTGTGTTGTGTAGTGTTGTTAACATGTCATTATTACAGTATGCTGAAAACAAGCAGATTTATAAAACTCCTGAGAGAGATTTACATCCAACAGATCTTCTGCTGTGTCATCACTCAGCTTCTCTGCCAACACACACACACACACACACACACACACACACACACACACACTCACAC
>JACRUU010000003.1:19895909-19898409 GCA_030449085.1 Kryptopterus vitreolus
CCCCCCCATCTCCCCCCAATTTTATTACCATACCCCCCCACGCCCAAGTATTACCCAAGAGGACCATTACCACCATTTCTCCCAATCACAGGAGGACCCAGGACCCCCACGACCCAAGGAGGGACGCACAGGACTACCCACCCACTCCCAATTTCACCCCCCCAGTCTTCCCCAAGGAGGACCCCAACCCCAACACACCAAAAAGGAGGATTCAATATGCCCAAGGAGGAACCCATTTCATACAAGTTAGTGTGAGTAGCCGTCCGCCCCAGACCGACCCACGCCCAAGGAGGGACCCAAGTGACCCAACAACCGGGAGGACCCCATCCCCCCCCCACACCCGAAAGGAGGACCCCAGACCCCAACGCCCAAGGAGGACCCCCAACCCCCAAACCCCCCCCAGGAGTACCCCAGACCCGCCCCCATTATTAACCCAATACCACAACTACCAAGACAATTATTAAACCCCCCCACTCACTCCCAATATTACCCCATAAACCCCACTCAAATAACCCCCCAACTCCCAACATCCAATTATTACCCCATACCCCATCCCAAATTCCACCTCACAACACCCAGTTATTCTTCACCCCTGTTCTTACCCCAGCTGGTACGGTACAGATGGCAGTGTGTGTGTGCAGAAGCAGAAACAAATGTCCGTTTGTGTTTCGTGTGAGTGTTCCGGTGTTTATCATTAATGTTAGCATTCAGTGCTCACTGCAAACACTGCTCATGTCTAATGGACGCTATTTATCACTGAGAGTCAACAGAAGCTGTGATTTACCTCCGTAAGCCCACGCAGCATGACAGACACACATTACCCACAATGCACCACAGCGATATACCTCTGCTGATCAAACATAACACAATATAAATGTGTGTGTGTGTGTGTGTGGTGTGTGTGTGTAATAGAAGCAGGGTGAAGGATGTTACACACAGTCCTGTAGATGAATAATAAAAGCTGCTCCTGGAGTTTGATGTGGAATTCAGAGGAAATCCTCAGAGTCTCTGTAATGCAGAGTTATAAAGTGTAATAACCGCTTTATTCACATATAATTAACATCCTTCAAATCAAACCACTTCACCCACATTCACATGAGGAGATTCTGCACGGGCAGGTGAGAGGGGCAGAAATGTAATGTGTCACATGGTTGCGCTGCGTTTCCTCTTACTATGGAAACACCTGGAGGCGATTTTACTGCTGAGAGACATGTGACATAAAAATGTCCTCCATAGACACAGAGGACAAAACCAGCTTCAGGAACTGAATCCAACCTATGACACACACACACACACACACACACACACACACACACACTCATGACTATCAGCAGGTGTTTGGCATGTGCAGAAGGTGCAGACTGAAAGGCTGAAATGTTAAAAGGCTAAAAGGTAAAGAGGGAAACAAAAGAAGTTAAACGTAATGGAGCTGAAACATTTGGGGCAGAAAAACATCTGAAAATAAACACACACTCTCCAGGGAGGAACCCGGGTGGTGGAGGTGGGGGGGGGGGTAGTTCAATATATTACTACCCTATTATATATATATATATATATATTATATATATGTGTGTGTGTGTGTGTGTGTGTGTGTGTGTGTTAATCCTATGTACTGTACTAGGTGAAGAGCTCTTCCTGGATCAGTGTGACCTGATTTACTGCATGAACTTAACCCTGAACTCTGCCTGGCATTAAACCACAGCCTGGGAAAAAAGACTGGGGGGGGAGGGGGGGGGGGAAGGTGGGGAGGGGGCAGGTGGGCGTGTTTGGGGGCAGATAGGGAGGTGCTTGTCATTCTGGGTTGAGTGGGTTTCCTTTCTCACTCTCACTGTCTCACTTTCATGCTGAGTTTTCATCAGGAGGTCATGTGAAGGTCAGACTGCTCAGAGTGCTGATTTTACTGTTGTTACAGTACATGGGAATATGTTCCATAGAGGTGAACTGCACACACACACACACACACACACACACACACACACACACACACACACACACACACACACACACACACACACACACACACACACACTCTTACCCAACTGTACCCAACACTACTGTACACTACTCAATAATTACCCCTGATAATTATTCACTAATACAGGAAACAGACTCAATTTTGTGCTATAGTGTGTGTGTGTGTGTGTGTGTGTGTGTATGACTGAGTGTATGTGTGCATTTATCTGTGTGTCTCTTTGTGTGTATGTTTGTATGTCCGTGTGTATGTGTGTGTTTGTGTGTATGAGTTTGTCTGTGTGAGACTGTGTGTGTATTTGTGTGTATTTTTAGTTTTATCGTGTGTATGATGGGAAAGTCAGACTCGTTTGCCCTCTGTTTCTGTGACGTAATTTTCCACAGGATAAACATGATTGTTTATGATGTTTGTTTGTGTGTGTGTGTGTGTGTGTGTGTGAGGTGTGTGTGAGGTGTGTGTGTGTGTAACAGTTGTGTGAACACTGGAATTAGAGATACTGAATATCTGAGTGAAACATGTTTCTGTCGC
>JACRUU010000003.1:19905909-19908409 GCA_030449085.1 Kryptopterus vitreolus
CATGAGAGCAGTGTGTGAGGAGCGGTGTGAGGAGCAGGGGTGTGAGGGAGTGTGAGAGGTGTGAGGAGCAGTGTGAGGAGCGGTGTGTGAGGAGCGGTGTGAGGAGCAGTGTGAGAGGTGTGAGGAGCGGTGTGAGGAGCGGTGTGAGTGTGAGGGGTGTGAGGAGCAGTGTGAGGAGCGGTGTGCGGAAGGTGTGAGAGAGCAGCAGTAGGGTGAAGTTGAGTAAGGATTCCAACACCCTGATTTCACTAACACTCAGTAATTGTGCAACAGTCGAGACGTTGAGTTTGAACCTTTATCCTGCACACAATCCATCACTAACAAGTACAGCAGATCCCAGACCTGCACTGACCTTCATCACGTGGAACGTTCCTCTGATCCCTCCTTCACTCTTATCAGCAAAATCCACAGCTGTTCACTTCCAGTCTGTAGTTTCCACACACACACACACACACACACACACACACACACACAACACACACACACACACACACACACACACAGTGTTCACTTGCACTTAGTTTCCACACACACAACACAGTGTTCACTTCCACTCTTTAGTTTCCACACACACACATACATACAACACACATTCTACAGACAAACACACACAACACACATTCTACACACACACACAACACAGTGTTCACTTCCACTCTTTAGTTTCCACACACACACACATACACACACAACACACACACACACACATTTTACACACACACACACACACAGTTCACACACACACACAGTGGTTTCACTTCCACATCTTTACACACACACACACACACACACACCACACACACACACATACATCACACACACACACATCTTCACACACACATACACACACAACAACTAACACACACACCCACACACAACAGTACACAGTCACAACACATAAACTACACACTACACACACTTCATACATGCCACTACACACACTAATAATAGACCACCCTAAACACACAACACACATTCTACACACACACACACACACACACACACACTATTGTGTATAATTTTTGTTCACTGATTTTTCTTTTTGTCAGAAAATCTAAAAAGTCAGATGTATTTTCTGGTTTATTAAAAAACAATATAACTTTAAAAATAAATACATTTTTAGTGTTAAACTAAAACCAAAAAAAAGTGTTATTTAAATCCTTAAAACACAAATAAATATTTTATGAAAATAGAATACACATGAAAAAAAATCTATTTTAATACAAATAGTAGAATGTTGTTGGGAAAAAAGGCCGAACGTCTCACATTCCTCATAATTCACCTTTATACAAAAACATTTTTCTCCTCAGGAATGTCAATGAAATCTTTCTTTCTTCTTCTTCTCGAAAAAGAATAAAAATCAGGCAGATTGATGGTGATGATGGTAAAAACGCAAGGCAAAATAAACAACAAAAAATAAACAACACTGAATATAAATAAATCAACATAAATACACAGAATACTGAGGCTATGTTTATAAATTAGATGTAGTGGACTAGAATCAGGATATGAGGCTGTTATACAAACACAGAGTCTGCTGCTGTTTACCTCACACTTTGGAAAATAAACAGATTCATCTATAAATGTCCAGTTTTATTATTATTATTATTATTATTATTATTATTAATGATTTATGATGAAATGTCCTCTGTGGAAACCGGAATTGCATTAATGAAAACTAAACTGAATCCCTTTATTATTTACACAATTATGTCGTATCCTTAAAAGGTAAAACCGTCGTCCAATCAGAGAGCGTCTCAATCCCAAAGAGTCCCGGAGTGTCCCAGAGAGTCCCGGAGAGTCCCGGAGAGTCCCGGAGAGTCCCGGAGAGTCCCGGAGAGACCCGGAGAGACCCGGAGAGACCCGGAGTGTCCCGGAGAGTCCCGGAGAGTCCCGGAGAGTCCCGGAGAGACCCGGAGTGTCCCGGAGTGTCCCGGAGAGTCCCGGAGAGTCCCAGAGAGTCCCGGAGTGTCCCGGAGAGTGTCCCGGAGAGTCCCGGAGAGTCCCGGAGTGTCCCGGAGTGTCCCGGAGAGTCCCGGAGAGACCCGGAGAGTCCCGGAGAGTCCCGGAGTGTCCCGGAGTGTCCCGGAGACCCAGAGTGTCCCGGAGTGTCCCGGAGAGACCCGCTCACTTGGATAACGACGGCTGTGTTTAAAATCCTGTCTGTCTGTGCAGGATGGACACTCGTCTCTGTAGCAGCATTACACACGGTCACGTTCTCTCCAAACTGTTCATACATTATTTTATTCAATGGGGAAAAGTCACAGCGTCACTTTTAATGCTTGTGATCCATGTGTGTGTGTGTGTGTGTGTGTGTGTGTGTGTGTGTGTGTGTGTGTGTGTGTGTGTGTGGGTGTGTGTGTGTGTGGTCCACAGGTTTATGAAAAAGTGCCGAGGTGAAATATTCCTTCATTCAGTGTGTGTCTGAGACCAGTGAGACCATCGTCATCTCCTCGGTTTATCACATCTATGAGAGACAGAGAGGGAGGGATAGAGTGAG
>JACRUU010000003.1:19920909-19923409 GCA_030449085.1 Kryptopterus vitreolus
AGACTTGGATATGTCAAATATTAGTAAATAAACTGATGTTGATGCATTGTTCATTTTTTTGCAGCATCCAATTACATTTTTGTCTTTCACATTTATTCCTTGTGGATAATTAACTGTAATTATAATGACATTTTTAATAACTACCATGGAATTATGTATCTATGCTTTTTTGAAAATGCTCCGTGTTGGGAAATGGTTAAATTTGCGGATTCTACTTTCGACTACCAGATATCACCACGAGACCATGACATTTCACTAATAGCACTAATTAAAATGCCAATTAAAGAATTTTCAAATCCTCTATTAAAAAAATAGTAGTTACAATCAGAAATGTTTTTTTGCAAAAATCTTAATAACATTAAGATGTGTTTATGATTGGTCTGTGTGTTTGGTTGTGTGTGTGGGCATATGTGTGTGTGTGTGTGTGTGTGTGTATGTGTGTGTGTTGGGCAAGTAAGATTAAAGACTTACTGCACAAGGCCACCCAGTGCTGTTAGGGTCGAGGGGTTGAAGGTCAGTAGGAGTCATGTTTGTTCGGTGTGCTTGGTCGTGGAACAGACAGGGATTATGGGTAATATGTCGGTTGGTAATGAGGGTTTATGAAGAAATAAAAAAGTTAAAAATAAATGTGTTTTAAAGTCCAAATTCATCACACACATCACACTCATCACATCACACTCATCACATCACACTCATCACACTCATCACATCACACTCATCACATCACACTCATCACACTCATCACACTCATCACATCACACTCATCACACTCATCACATCACACTCATCACACTCATCACACTCATCACACTCATCACATCATCACATCATCACACACATCACACACTCACACTCATCACACCACACAACATCACATCACATCATCACATCACATCACACTCATCACACCATCACTCGCACTCATCACACTCATCACATCACACTCATCACACCACACATCACACTCATCACACCACACATCACACTCATCACACTCATCACATCGCACTCATCACACTCATCACACTCATCACATCACACTCATCACACTCATCACACTCATCACACTCATCACATCACACTCATCACACTCATCACATCGCACTCATCACACTCATCACATCACACTCATCACATCACACTCATCACACTCATCACACTCATCACACTCACACACACTCCTCACCTCACACTCATCACAAACACTCACACACATCGCCCATCACACTCATCACACTCATCACACTCATCACACTCATCACACTCATCACACTCATCACACTCATCACACACTCATCACACTTATCACACACACTCATCACATCTCATCACATCACACTCACACACATCACACTCATCACATCACACACATCACACCATCACACACATCACACTCTCACACACTCATCACACACATCTCATCACACTCATCACACTCATCACATCACACTCATCACATCGCACTCATCACATCACACTCATCACACCACACATCACACTCATCACACTCATCACTCTCATCACACTCATCACACTCATCACATCATGCACTCATCACACTCATCACACGCACACATCATCACACACTCATCGCACATCACACTCATCACATCACACTCATCACACCACACATCATCACACACATCACATCACACTCACATCACACTCATCACATCGCACTCATCACACTCATCACATCACACTAATCACACTCATCACATCACACTCATCACACTCATCACATCACACTCATCACATCTCACTCCACTCACCTCACACATCACACTCATCACACCTCACACTCATCACACTCATCACACCACTCATCACACATCATCACACTCATCACAACTCACACTCACACTCACACACTCATCACAAACATCACACTCATCACACTCATCACACATCACACTCATCACACTCATCACATCACAATGCACTCATCACACTCATCACATCACACTCATCACAACACGCACTCATCACACTCATCACACACATCATCACACTCATCACATCACACTCATCACATTGCACTCATCACACTCATCACACCACACATCACACTCATCACATCACACACATCACACACATCACACACATCACACACATCACACACATCACACATCACACACACTCATCACAATCATCATCACACTCATCACACTCATCACAATCGCACTCATCACATCATCACACATCACACACATCATCACTCACTCACATCACACACCATCACATCAACTCACATCACACATCATCACACATCATCACACCACACATCACACTCATCACAATCACACATCTCATCACATCACACTCATCACACTCATCACATTGCACTCATCACACTCATCACACACACTCATCACATCACACTCATCACACCCACACCATCGCACTCATCGCACACTCATCACACTCATCACACCCATCACACTCATCACACTCATCACACTCATCTCATCGCACTCATCACACTCATCACATCACACAC
>JACRUU010000003.1:19938409-19970686 GCA_030449085.1 Kryptopterus vitreolus
TGTACTATTATAATTACACATGTACTATTATAATACACATGTACTATTATAATTACACATGTACTATTATAATACACATGTACTATTATAATTACACATGTACTATTATATTACACATGTACTATTATAATTACACATGTACTATTATAATACACATGTACTATTATATTACACATGTACTATTATAATACACATGTACTATTATATTACACATGTACTATTATAATACACATGTACTATTATAATACACATGTACTATTATATTACACATGTACTATTATAATTACACATGTACTATTATATTACACATGTACTATTATATTACACATGTACTATTATAATACACATGTACTATTATATTACACATGTACTATTATATTACACATGTACTATTATATTACACATGTACTATTATATTACACATGTACTATTATAATACACATGTACTATTATATTACACATGTACTATTATATTACACATGTACTATTATAATACACATGTACTATTATAATACACATGTACTATTATAATACACATGTACTATTATATTACACATGTACTATTATATTACACATGTACTATTATAATACACATGTACTATTATAATACACATGTACTATTATATTACACATGTACTATTATAATACACATGTACTATTATATTACACATGTACAATTATAATACACATGTACTATTATAATACACATGTACATTATAATACACATACATGTACTATTATATTACACATGTACTATTATATTACACATGTACTATTATATTACACATGTACTATTATATTACACATGTACTATTATAATACACATGTACTATTATAATACACATGTACTATTATAATACACATGTACTATTATATTACACATGTACTATTATAATACACATGTACTATTATATTACACATGTACTATTATATTACACATGTACTATTATAATACACATGTACTATTATATTACACATGACATGCTACATGTTACTAACATTTTTATTTTGATTATTATTAAAAATGTTCATCCAAATGAGAAGCATTTGAATTGCTGAAGACCTGAAATCTTAAAATCTCTCTCTCTCTCACTCACACACACACACACACACACACACACACACTCACACACACACACACACACACACACACACACACACACACACACACACACACACACACGCGCGCGCGCGCGCGCGCGCGCGCGCATTCAGTATAAAGTATAAATAAGAACAGATCGTCACACTTTGATGTTACATTTTAGGACCATATTTAATTTATCTCACACTTCGGGAATCGGGATGAACTTCTCACAGGTCAGGATTTGTGACTTTCAGTCTGATTTCTTTCTTTGAGAATATTTCAAGAAGTTTTTAAATCCTTTTAAGAGTCATGACGTTTGAGAGACTTGGTGGATCAACAGCTCCCTCTAGTGGTGATTATAGAAAATACTCTATTGGTTCTCTATAAAATGTAATAATTACAGAGCGCTGTTCATGTCATGGTTAGGCGCTAGGTGGCGTCATCTCCTCACTGCTCAAGGAGTGGATCCTGAGCTCATGTTTCTCTGTGATGTTCTTCTTGTGTCGATTTGAATATTTTGTGCAAATAAATTCTGGACTGTTGAGAATAGGATTGATGAATAGTCTTTAGCCATGATACAGCGCCCCCTGGAGCCCAGAGGTTTAAGGGCCTTGCTCAAGGACCCAAAGGCAACAACCTGGTGATATCGGGACTCAAACCCTCAACCTTCTGATAAGTAACCCAGGGCCTTAAACCACTGAGATACACTCCTCCCTCATATGTAACCACCATAAAGATCTTAATGAAAGTGAGAGAATTTTACAGTGAAGAGGAAAATCACTCTCAAAACAACAAAGACACAGAAACCAGAAACAAAATCTGTGCGCCTGAAGGCGGAGTTTCAATACAGTGTGTGTGTGTGTGTGTGTGTGTGTGTGTCTGTGTGTGTGTGTGTGGGGGGGGGGGGGGGTTTTGGGGTTATGATGACTTTAAATATTGGTGAGCCATGAAACAAGGCAGTTGAGACAGTACTGTTAGTGTGTGACTGTGTTTCTGTGAGTGTGTGTTGGTGTGTATGAATGTGTTTGCGACTGTGTGTATGTGTGTGTGTGTGTGTGTGTAACAGAATAATAATAATGAAGATAACACTGTTGATGTTGATGATGATTTTTAAATTTGTGTCTTTAAAACCTACTGGAGTTTTCGCTCCTGGGAACGTCATCATTGGAGGCCTTTTTCCGATTCACACTGCAGTGGAGCAGCAAGAGAACATTTCTGATCTCCAGACCAACTGCACCATGTGAGTATCACACACTAACACACACACACACACACACACACACCTAACACACACACAGTGAATGTTATAATGAGGATGGTGATTCCAGGTTTTTGTATTTATTCAATATATTTACATATTTTTTATGATTTAACTATAATTTTGGCTTATTATTAATAATAATAATAAAAGCACTCTTAGTGAAGATGCATAAAATTACTAAGAAAAATAAAAGGGTCTGAGGGTCAAACAAAACAAAAATAGTTAATAACAACTCAAAGTTGGTTTAAATACTCCTGCAGAAAATAATTTAAACTTAATAACCTGAAGGAGGATCTGTAATGATGTGATGAAGCTGAAAAGCTTGCTCGGTTAAATTACAGTTTAACATATATATATATATATATATATATATATATATATATATATATATATATATATATATATATATATATATATATATATATATATATATATATACTTTGTGTAAATATGATATATTTACTTGCTTTAAATGTAGAATATATTTTAACCACAAGACATGTTTTCATCTTTTTCATGGGTGCCAATAATTTTGGTGAGATGTTGATATATTATTATCTTTGTATGCTGCAGCCTGAGTCCAGCTGGTCTGGCACATTCCTTGGCCATGATCCACGCAGTAGAAACCGCAAACAGTTCACCTGCATTAACACACTTGGGCATCTCTCTGGGATATCACATCCACGACACATGTTCAGATGTCACCACTGCACTCAGAGCGAGCGAGGACTTTACTGCCGACTGCACATCTGGAACAAAAACTTCACAATACACCCGTCCAGTGAAAGCAGTGATTGGAGCGTACCATTCTGAGATTTCCATCGCTGTGGCAAGAATGCTCAACCTGAAGTTCATACCTCAGGTTCACCTCCTTCCTTTGCCTTTAGGGGGCGTTAAGGAGTGACGTACAAAAGCGAGTCTCTATTCATTTATAAATTATAACTATTCATTTATAAATCATTTCTTTGACAGTCTGTTTTTCTTTCTACACTATAAAACGAATCTTCTTTCTGATTTGAGGTTATTTTGTGTTTGTGCAGATCAGTTACGCTTCCACAGCAGACATTCTGAGTGATAAGAGTCGTTTCCCAGGGTTTCTGCGCACGGTTCCAAGTGATGTTCACCAGACAAGTGCCATGGTTCAGCTCCTGAGCGAGAGGAAGTGGACCTGGGTGGGTTTCCTCACCACGGATGGAGACTATGGACGTGCTGCTTTAGACAGTTTCGTTTCTCAGGCGACTAAAGCTGGAATCTGTGTGGCCTTTACAGAAATCCTTCCGGACTCTTTGAGTGACAAACAAAAGCTGGAGATCTCCATCTCTCGCACTGTTCACACCATCTACTCCAACCCAAAGGTGAGAGTCATCGTGTCTTTCACTAAACCAGAGCACATGAAGAAAGTCTTCAGTTTACTGGTGGAGCTCACTACAGACCGGCGTCTCTGGATCGCGAGTGATAACTGGTCCACAGCTGCAGATGTGCTCAGTCCTCAGCATCTGGAACGTGTCGGATGGGTGCTGGGGTTCTCATTCAAAAATAAAGACATCACAAACTTTGAGGAATATATAAAACGATTAGAACTTAACAGTGATGCTCAGAGGAACAACTCATTTCTAAAGGAGTTTCATTTCTCATTTGCAAACATGAATTTGAGTTCGAGTGAGACTGAGGTTTTTAACGCTGCAGATGTGCTGATAACAAGTGCTCAGGCCGGTGTGGTCTTCAGCGTTCACATGGCAGTGAACGCAATTGCTCAGGTGGTGGCGCTCATCTGCAACAACACCGATTGCACGGCTTCAGGAGCTGTAAAATGGCAGGAGGTAAATCAGATTTTACTTGTTTACTTGTTCATCAGATTATTTACTGTTTACTGCTGAAATAAATACTCAGTTTAAACTAACATCAGTGCACTTTTGTGTTTAGATGGTTGATTAGATTAGCATGACAGGCTAATGTTGCTAAATTGTTTATATTTAATGAATTTGAGATTTACCTTTATATGCGATTATAACATGTCCAATTGTTTTTTGAATCTCTGCATCTGATGTTATAGAATAAATAAACTTTTACTCAGATTAACACCGACATCATCATCATTATTATTATTATTATTATTATTATTATTATTATTGTTGTTGTCCTGATTACTATGGTAATATTGCAGCTGCTGTCCGCATTAAAGAGCAGAAGGTTTGATCTTGATGGCGTCTCGTATGAGTTTAATAAGGACGGAGACATAAACCTCGGATACGACGTGTCTCTGTGGAACGCTGATGGAGTGAAAGTGGAGACGCTCAACATCGTCTCTCATTATCAACCTTCAAACAGCAGCCTGAACACCAACACCTTCACACTGGTCACTATTCACACGCAAACCTGTCTGTCTGTGTCTGTCTTACTCTCACTACTGTCTGTCTGTGTCTGTCTGTCTTACTCTTATTACTACTGTCTCTCTGATTCTGTCTTACTCTCATTTCTTGTTGTGTTTTTAGAGTTTGGTGTCGAAATGCTCCAACAGTTGTGCACCAGGACAGTTTAAAAAAAGTGCTGAAGGTCAACACACCTGCTGTTACGAGTGTATCGACTGTGCAGAGAATCAATACACCAACAACACAGGTAACACACACACACACACACACACACACACACACACACACACACACACACACACACACACACAGACAAAATTAAATGTATTTGTAAACTGTGTGTGTGTGTGTGTGTGTGTGTGTGTGACGGTGTTTCAGACATGGATCAGTGCTACAGTTGTGATGTGAACAGCGAGTGGGCCGAGCCAGGCAGTTGGATGTGTAAGATGAAAGGGGTAGACTTCTTCTCTTGGACCGACCCCTTGGCGGTGGTGTTGGTTTCTCTCGCGGTTCTCGGTGTGCTTGTGGTTTTTGCTGTATCAGCCCTTTTCTTGCAATACCGAGGTTCTCCGGTGGTGAAGGCAGCCGGAGGTTCCTTGTGTCAGCTCATGCTTTTGTCTCTGAGTGGAAGCTTTGCCAGTGCCATACTATTTGTGGGAAAGCCGACAACCATGCAGTGTAAAGTGCGTCAGGTTCTTTATGGTCTCAGTTTCACTGTCTGTGTTTCCTGCATCCTGGTCAAGTCTCTGAAGATCCTGTTGGCATTTCACATGAACCTGACGCTAAAGCAGTTGCTGCGTCGTCTCTACAAACCGTATACGATCGTAAGCATGTGTGTGGCATTGCAGGTCGTGACCTGTTTATGCTGGCTGATCCTCAAAAGCCCTAAAACCTCGTCCACTGTGTTTCTCAGGAGTGTCCTGGAGGAGTGTGATGAGGGATCATATGTAGCATTTGGAGTAATGCTAAGCTACATCGCTTTACTTGCACTGGTATGTTTTGTCTTTGCTTTTCAAGGACGCAAACTTCCACAGAAATACAATGAGGCGAAATTTATCACCTTTGTTATGCTCATCTACCTCATTGCATGGATCATTTTCATCCCCACGTACGTCAACACAAAGGGGAAATATCTACCAGCCGTGGAAATGATCGTCATTCTGATCTCCAGCTACGCTGTACTGAGCTGCCAGTTTCTCCCAAAATGTTACGTCATCATATTCAGGAAGA
Organism: Kryptopterus vitreolus; assembly: GCA_030449085.1. Lineage (NCBI taxonomy): Eukaryota > Metazoa > Chordata > Actinopteri > Siluriformes > Siluridae > Kryptopterus > Kryptopterus vitreolus. The sequence goes on from JACRUU010000003.1 coordinate 19,944,354, forward strand.
CTCAGAACACCAGAGATGCCTTCGTTAGGAGCATTTATGAATATTCCAAAAAGACTGTGGAAAATCTTTGTCCTTCACAAAGAGAGAAAAAAACTGCACTTCATACCTCATCTAACCCGAGTTTTGTTCCTGAGAACCTGACATAAAAAAATACTATAATCACAGCCTCGACACTAAAACTCCTCATACCGCACACACAATGGAGTACTGTTATTTTTCTTTAAATACAGTTGTAGAATATTTTTGGGAAAGCAATTAATTTGCACCAATTGTTGTAAAAAAAAAAAAAAACACAAATGCTGCAGAAAAAAGTGTCTGGTTTTTGGTTTTGTGTGAAACTGGGAGGGAAAATCCTGCACACCACAATAATCATTGCTGTCTGGTTTTTCACTGATGACATTATGAGGTTTTGGCTGGAGGCTGAATTCCATTTCATCTCTCGGATTTCAAACCTCTGACATTGAAACACTAGAACTAGAAATGTTCACATGAAATGTCACACCAGAAATAAGAAAAACAAAAAGAGGACAATGTAAACAAAAATTCAACAAAAATAAAATGTATATTAATTTTTGTCCTTGAAAATAAGACATGAAAATGACATTCAAAATGTTATATATACTAAACACATTTCCGGCGTCTATGGGCATTAAGGCAGGATACACCCTGGATGGAATGCCAACCCATTGCAGGACACACACACACACACACACACACACATTCATACAATAGGGACAATTTTCCAAGGTGCAATCAACCTACCGTACATGTTTTTGGACCGGGGAGGAAACCGGAGAACAACCCCGAGACACGGGGAGAACATGCACAAACTCCACACACACACATGGCCGAGACGGGAATCGAACCCACAACTCTGGAGGTGTGAGGCGAACGTGCTAACCACTAAACCACCGTGCCCCTTAATATATCAAAAAAACAATTTGGAATATATTTCTGATTTAACTGTCTATAAATCTCCACTCTACTCTATATAAAATGTCGGTGGAACAACAGCAGGAGAAGAAAGGTTTTAAAACGTCACTAAGTCCTAAAGCATCTCAGTGTCTCCTGGGGTCTGGATGATGAATGTTTATTTGTCTTGTACTGTTGTTTTTCAGACTGCAAGATGATTTTTGGACACATTACACCAATTACTCACTGTCTGGTCTCCAGCAGGTGTTCACACTGAAAGCTCAGAGAAAATCAGTGACATATTTAGAACAATGCTGCATTCATTAAAAGCCTGGAATGTTATAGAAAGGAAAATAAAAACAAAAATAACTATCATAAAACCAAAGAATACAAAACAAATTAAATTTTAATGTATATAAAATCTTTCTTGATGTTAGATGTTACATGTTTATTCTGTACTGTTTTTTTCCCCTGGAGGTATAATTCTGCAGTAATAAACAATAAAGTGAAGTAGAACATTTTATTGTTCCAATTTTGTATAGTTTCTACATTCTGATGTCCTTTACACTGCACATCAGTACAGACACCAACTTTGACATGAAAATCATCGTACAAACCATGAGACATGTTTCAGCATTGTACTGCATGTGCTTCTCTAACAAATTGCAACTCAATTTGCCTCCATCTGACCAAAAAGAAATTCAAGATCATGAATGAGCTACAGATCATGCTGAAGAAAGGCAAAATAAACATGTATAAAGAAAATAAATTTAGTTCAATTCCACACCAAAAGAACAGAAAACTCAATTTCTCCATTAGCATGATCCACAAAAAGTCCAGCATTAGTATTCTGTAATGTGGAGAAACTTCATAGTTTATGAATGACTTAACTATGGGGCGAGTCTCAGTACCTGCACCAGCTTATCATCAGCCCGAGCCTCCAGCAGTGACTTTGGGGAAGCGTTGAAGATGACGAATGAGTCACAGATAGGGGGGGGACAAAAAAAACAAAACACACTGCGCTCACATAAATACCACTGCAATGTAGTGACATTCTGTCTCTTAATCCAATATAAACCTCACACACACCTACAAACACTTTCGGTTGTAAAAATTATGAAAATTTGTCCTCTGCCCATTTTCTCAATTAATGTGGGATATTTACCTTTTTAAAATCCATAAATAAAGAAAGAAGAAAGATGTTTGGAGAAAATATTTGTGTAAAACAAAACAATAATAACCTGGGCATGTTTAATCTGGGTGTGTCCCACATGGGCGTGTCCTGGACATCTGATTGGTGAGAACAGTTTTTAGTTCAGAGCAAAAAATCAAGTGCATCCTGCTGATCAGTACAGGGTTGAAGAGGTAGCTTCACATTATAGAAGGGATGCAAAGTTTTAGGGTCACCAGTGCTAATGAGTAACAAATTTAGCAACAACAACAACAACAACAACAATAATAATAATAATAATAATGACAGGCTTGAAAAAGTCCGAGTTCAAAATTCAAATAGTTAAATGACATTTCCTCCTCTGTGTGTACAGAGATGGAGACGGAGGGAGAGACAGAGGGTTGTTGGGATGGAGATACTTAAAGCTGGAATCGGTCCATGGGTCCATGGTGCTGTTGAAAAATATACTGGTCCTGGTTCTGGTCCACTTGGGGGGCGATGCTGGCGTCCTCCTCCTCCACACCAAAGTAATGCTCAATTAAATCAAATGCTTTCTGATAAATCTCCTGATTCTCGTGGCTCTGCAGGAACTCGATCTTATCCAAACCTGCAGCACAAAAATATTCAAATATGTAGGTAAAAATCTAATAAATCAAATGGTGACATCTTGTGGTGGTTACTGAAGGTAGGCGTGTGTGTGTGTGTATGTGTATACCATAGGCCTCCTCAATGAGAGCACAGTACGGATTGATGCCTGTGCCGTTCTGCTTGGATTCCTGCTCCCCGAGCCGTAGGATATTTTCCAGACCGTTCAGAGAAACTTGAACAATTTTTGAATCCATCACAGTCAGGAGGTCACACATTGGCTTAATGCAGTTTAGAGACACCAAGTACCTGCGTCACACACACACACACACACACACACCCCAAATTTGTAATGTTATGTGAAATAAAGATCATGCTGTGTTGTAGATGATCATGAAAGTGAAACCTGATTTGCTCTGGTGTGCCCCCGCTGGTGGCGTTTGTGATGGCCCACGCTGCTTCCTTCCTTGTTCGGAATTCTGCTTTTTGTAAGATCTCTATCAGCACTGGGAAAATGTTGGCATCGATCACTGTCTGCATAAGGAAATACAATGACAATACATCAGCTTATATTCACACAACATTGCTGTTTACTACCTTGATTTGTCAAACAAATGTTTGTATACTGCCATTTAATACTAAACAGAAGAGGAAAAAGATTATAATATTGTTGTAGTATGTATTCTAACCAAACAACTATTAAACTCAAAGGAGCTGCAAACATGTAAATATACCCAGTAGTGTTCAAATGTTTATCCAGAGTGAGAAATTTAAAAATAAGAATTAATGCTTCATGAACAAAATGAAAAGTAAACAAACACAAAATAAATCCGAATCACATCAGTATTAGGTGCGACATTGCTTTACCTGCTACACAAATTCTTCTCTGTATATTTACACACAGTTTTGAAGGAGCTTGGCAGGTAAGTTGTACTCAGCACAGATTATCTGTGGCTGTGTACTGTGGAAAACTCAGTTCAAGACTCTTTCATCTATACACTGAAAACAGATTATAATAACGTTGGCTGGTTTATTGTCTATCAGACGCCTCCCTGATGGAGAAGTATCTATCTTTATTTTTCAGCATCGAGGACACATTACTCATTATTGTAGCACTGTCCAGACCTTCAGAAAACATCTTTGATTCATCAGTCCAGAGTTCCTGCTGCTATGAGTTCTGTCAGAGGTTTGTGATTTTTCCAGGAAGAACAGTTCCTCCAGGTCTCTGCTGATGGCACAGCTAGACATCTTAAAATGTTGAATGGAAGCAAGTATGAGGTGTCATTTATCTGCTACATTAGGTTTCCTTGGCAGATCACTGCATCTACACTCCTCAACAGCAACAGTTTCTTCGTGCACCTTCAAAACAGCTTGAGGAGCACGCATCTTAAAAGCCCAGTCTGTTTTGAGATCTGGGAGAGACCTTGGTGATGCAGTAGAATTACTTTGTGTGCACAATCTGTGAAATGAAACATCTTCAACAACCTGACTTTAGTAACAGAGTTTGGCTCCTCACCCAGTCTGAAGCTCCTACACTGATGTTTCTGTTTCACTTCATTTCACTTTCAGTATGAAATATCTGAGTAGACTTGTTTAATCACACACTCAGACTCTGATCCCACAGAATCCCTGTCTTTGTCCAAGTTTAAAAAGTGTACAAAATAAGAATTAAAGTCAAATACTGTTTACACCAAATACTGATTTAATTTGGATTTTTATTCTGTTCATTTTCTTCACTGAAAATAAATTATTGGCACTTAGTTGTACAAGTGTTTTTTTTTCCTTTCAAAAACTAAAAAGGTAAAAGAAATTAAATACAAAAGTAACTTAATCATGATTAGTAGTTTATTGTTTGTTACTGTACAATGACCGTTTGGAGAGATTTACCTGGATCTGCGCTCGGTTCCCTGCTGTGATATTGGAAACAGTCCAACATGCTTCCTTCTTTATTGATTCTTTAGGACTGCTGAGCAGGTGAAGCAGACAGGGTAACGCTGAACAGTTCAGGATCACCTAAGAGAGAGAGAGACACACACACACACACACACACACACACACACACAGTCTTCACAGTGAGTCTTTAAAATGAACAATCCTGCACACTCAATCTGCAAAAGCATAATCTGACAATAAAGAACAGGGATGAGGTGAGAAACTCGTGTGTGTGTGTGTGTGTGTGTGTGTGTGTGTGTGTGTGTGTGTGTGTGTGTGTGTGCACCTGAGTCTGAATATCATCTCCAGTTACGATGTTCCCCACGGCTCGCAGTGCAGGAGACACCACTTTATAATCACCATGCCTGAGGAACACAAACTTTGGTGTGGTTCAGACTTAACACAGTGGAGTGTTTGTGTCTGTGTGTGTGTGTGTGTGTATTTGTGCAAGTGTGTTTTACATGAGCAGCTCCACTAGTCTGCGACACACTCCTGAGTCAATCACAGCCTGAATTTTCTCATTTGGACCATCAGACAGATAGGACAGCGCCCAGCATGCATCTGCTAAAACATCAGGATCACTGCTGAACAGCAGTCTGGAGAGGACACCAAGACAAGGAGACACCTGTGAAAACAACACACACTCTGTTAACCAGAAACATACTTTTCCACACATTGTTAATAATATAATAATGTAGTTTTTATAATATCAGTTTTGCTTGCATTTGTGAAGGGAGTGTTATTCTTTCATTTTTGTTAACTTCTGATCAATAACCTGGAGCCCACACCGCTCCGCTCTCTCAACCACAACCCCATCAGCGAAATCTAAAACACAACCCGACAAATCTTTACACAGTCCTGGGGGGTTTAGTGCTTTAGTACAAATGGTGTGGTTTTGGAACCATTTCATAAATACATTTTATCTGTTACCTCACATGCTAAGAGTTATTCTTTCCCCCCCTTTTTTAAGAATTATCTTCCTAAAATTTTAGGCTTGGTCACCCAATATTTGCTGATATCATTCACAAAACACATGATGGTTATGACCCAATTCTGATTGGTCGACTACAGACTGTTCATATGATGTTTTTTTTTTTTACTGAAAGAGAACAGTCATGTATAAGGGTATTTGCAAGCTGAAACAGAAGCGTGTGTTTGTGTGAGAGCATCAACGTACGTATCATGCATACGTATCAGTGTGTGTACCTTGCTGAACTCTGGTGGAGGGTTTTTACCTCTGCACAGGTTGGATAAAGCCCACACAGCGTTCCGGGTGGTGGTGAGACGATTAGATTTTGCAAGTAACCTGCAGAAACACACCCACACAAAATAATAGGAGGTGTAAACAGATTTTTTAATAGTGTGATATCCTGTATTGATGAAAGTAGAAGGTGGTGAGATTAAGCGATGAAGGTGTATTAGAGTAACAATGTGCTGATGCTGATGGATGTGTCCCTAATCACACTCACTGCTGTAGTGAAGGAAGTATTCCACAGTTCAGGACAAAATCTCTACATTCTGCATTATCTCCAGCAATGTTTCCAAGTGCCCACACAGCCTGCGCACGCGGGCACACACACACACACACACACACACACACACAGTGGTAAGATACACTGTACACATGGTCTTTAACTATTAGGCAATACTTAAACTCACCTGTTCCTGTACATCTTCATAATCGGAGTTGAGCAGTTCGATGAATATAGGAACAGCTCCTGTTTCGATCACCACTTTAGTGTGCAGGAATGTTCCAGAGGCGATGTTGGTCAGAGCCCAGGCTGCTTCAAACTATGCAGAGAGAAAAACTGAGCAATCAAACAGCTGCTCACGCTAATGCCAACCCTTCTGATAGCCCTAACACACGTCCGTGTGCAGTGTCTCTCACCTGCAGAGTGCAGTTATCACTCCTCCTCAGAAACTCTACAAACCTGCTCACTACACCGGGAGTAGTGATGACCTCATCAATGGGTGGGTTTGGTTCTGTAAGAAGAGTTTATTTCAATTGAAGAACAAACTACAGACTTTGGGACTATGGCTATTTAAAAAATGGGAACATAAATGCGGTACCTTTAGAGAGCAATTTCCTGAATTTCTGTGTGGCAAGGAGCTGCTGGTCTGCATCTTCAGAAAAAATCATCTGCACCATGTCTGGAGTTATAACTGCATCCTGCAGGAAACAAAGCAAAATCACTTCCACACCTGTAATTCTACAGCTCCTGACACACACTCACTATACAGCAAGAATTGTAAAGTGTAGAGACGCTAAAGGCCACTCACTGAGGACATGGGTACGGTGGAGCTGATGTCTGGGTCCTGGATGGGACACTCGAGCATGGAGTCATCACATGATGGTGCGCACACATTCCTCCTCTTAAACAGCTGAATACAAGAAAGAAAAATCCATCAACATGTGCAAAATAACCCCCCAAGGTAATCACATTACATCATTATCTAATCTTATATTGCATCTCTATCTCACACACACACACACCATCTTATAGATCTAATCTAGGGGTCTTATAATAAAAATGAGGAAAATAAGATTTAATTCAGTTAGTAATTTCTAATAAGTGCATCACTGGTGATTGTGAATGACTAATGTAGAAGTCTTCCTGCAAGATAATAAAGATTATACAGTGAGTGTGTACAAAAGGACAGTGATCAAGGGTCGATTACACCAGCAGCATGATACCGACTTTATTCATTATTAGTGTTTATTGTGTGTGGTGTTGATGTGAAGGATTTACCTGCTCTTCTCTCTTCTGTTTGCGGAGCTGAATTCCCTCTTCCTCTCTGCGCCGTCGCATCTCCTGCGGATTTAAAGCTTTGTTCTTGTAGCTCTTCATCCGATAATTCTCTTTTCCTGGGCTCGCCATTGCACCTTCTAACATCATACAATAAACACAAACAGATCTGTACTTTCAGAATAACATCATGAAACATGTCTTGGAATAAAAATTCCTTCATTATATAGTGCGCCGCCCACCCCATCCCCAACAATGCACCCAGTGTTCCAGTCCCTCACCCCCCCATCCGCCCCGTGCCCCGGTCCCGCATCCGCCCGGTCGCTCACCCCCCCATCCGCCCGGTCGCTCACCCCCCCATCCGCCCATCCGCCCGCCCGGTCCCCCATCCCCCCCATCCCCCCACCGGTCCCCCACCACCGCCCCCCAGCGCCCGCCCCCGGTCCCCCCCCATCCCCCGCCCGCATCCACCCGTCCCCATCACCACCCCCCATCCCCCCTCACCCCCCCGCGTCCCCCATCCCCCACCCGCGCCCCGGTCCGCCCGCCCCGCCGGTCGCTCACCATCCCTCCCCCCTCATCCGGTCCCCCACCCCCCCTCCGTTCCCTCAACACGCCCCGGCGGTCCCTTCCCCGTCCCCCCACCATCTGCCCCTTCCCCCATCCCCCCCCTGCCCACCCGTGCCCCGGTCCCCATCCCGCCCCCATCGTCCCCCTCGCCCCGGTCCCCCATCCACCCCTTATCCCCATCACCCCCCCATTCGCCCCGCGCCCCCTCCCTCCACCGGACGTTCCCCCCCCGACCCCCGTCGGTCCCCCCATCCACCCAGCACTCCTCCACCCCCGCCCCATCGCCCCCTCGCCCGCCCCGGTCCCCCATCCACCCGGTCCCTCACCCCTCCCCATCCGCCCCGCGCCCCCCGGTTCCCCCATGTCCCCACCCCCCCACCCCACCCCCGCCGTCGCCCCGGTTCCCCCCACCACCCGCCCTGTCCCTCACCCCCCCCATCCGCCCCGCCCCGGTCCCCCGGTCCCCCATCCACCGTCCCTCACCCCCCATCCGCCCCGGTCCCCAACCCACCCCCCATCCCCCCCCCCCACCGCACCGGTCCCTCACCCCCCATCCGTCCCCATGCCCGGTCGCTCACCCCCCCCATCCGCCCCGTGCCCCGGTCCCCCCCGCCATCCGCCCGGTCCCCATCCCCCCCATCCGCACCGCGCCCCAGTCCCCCCATCCGCCCGGTCGCTCACCCCCCCATCCGCCCCGCCCCCGGTCCCCCATCCGCCTTTACCCCATCGCCGCGTCCCTCCCCACCCCCCCATCCGCCCCGCCCCCCGGTCCCCCCCCATCCGCCCGGTCCCCTCACCCCCCATCCGCCCCGCCCGTGCCCCGGTCCCCATCCCCCATCCGCCCGGTCCCCATCCCTCACCCCCACCATCCGCCAGGTCCCCATCCCAGTTCCCTCACCCCCACCCCCCCCACCCCCCCGTCCCTACCCCCCCTCCCCCCACCATCCGCCCGGTCCCTACTCCCCGGTCCCTCACCCCCCCCCCCCCCCCCCCCCACCCCACCATCCATCCGCCCGGTCCCTCACCCCACCCCCCCCCCCCCCACCATCCGCCCGGTCCCTGACCCCCCCCCAAGCACCGGTCCCTGAAAGCACAACATAGAACGAAAACAAGGCTAATACTAATACACTGAAGCTAATACGCTAACCTTTAAAGCTCCGCCCTAAACCAAAACATCCGATATTTTACTTTCTTCAGATTTACAGAGGATTAAATTCCGGGATAATAAAGCATAAAGAGACACAGGAACATTTACCCATTTACAGTCCGAAACGAGCTTTCTGTGTGTGTTTATAACGTCCTCTCAGCGCTCCTCCTGCACTCACAACACCAATATGGCGGCTTACAGACACGGACTCCTCCGTACCTCACTTCCTGTTGTACTTCCTGTTATATTCTACACGCGAATTCACTTTTCCTCTTTAATTCATTAGAGTGGGTCAGAAATCATTTTATTTCTATATTTATTTATTTGTGTTTATGCATATTTATGTGCTCCGTATATTGCTCTATGCTGCTCACAATGTTCCTCATTGTGCTATTATTCTTATTTTATTGTGTTATTTACAGAATAAATGTACTTTATATTGCTTGTGTGTAGGTTTGCTAATGCCTTAGTTATGTATTGTGCAGTACCTCAGTCCTGGAGGAACACAGTGTCGTTTCACTGTATAGTGTATTTTTGACATGAGTTTATATCACGTGTTTCTCATCTTTTGCCGATTTTCTCCTTCTTCTTCCACATATTCCCGGTAGGGGGCGCTACAGCGAATGATCCGTATATTCTGATTTGGCATGTTTTATGCTGGATGCCTTTCCTAACGCAATCCTCCCATTTATCCATAGATATAGTTCATAAAATATCACAATAAGAATCGACTTTTTGGATCACCCATGCTGTAGACTGGGTTTAGGACCGCAACATTTATTTACGCACCTACAGAGAAGTACAAAAACAAATTCAGAAATGCCGAAATAAATAAGATGAATAAAACTTTAAAAAGTGAAATAAATTCCTGATCACCTTAATCAAAATTATAGGCATTTATTAAATTGGACAAAATCTATTTAGTAATTCAATATACAAATCAGAAAACGCTTTCCGTAGCTTTTATTACACTAATGAGTGTAAAATTAAATATGGAAAATAAATAGTCATTTCAATGTACCGCTCGCATAAACAGATGTATATCAGATCTGTGTTTATCCTGCTGAGTCTTCTCATCAATCCTGACAGGAACCTGAGTCACGTGATTAGAACCTGCAAGTCTGTAATCACGTGACCACACAAAGCGAGAGCGAAAACACACACACGCACACGCACACACACACACACGCACACACGCGATCTGAGTGATCAGGACGTGCTGTGAGATCAGATTTCCGGTAAAGCTCTTAAATGATTAGATTTTTGCAGGATTGGGGGGGGGGGTGATCTGTTAGCAGGTTAGCTTGTTAGCTGTATTTCTTTAAAATGTTTTTGAACGTTGGGTAAATCTGCTGCTCCCAAAATAGGGAAATGACGTCAGAACGAAACCCAGCTGTTGCACGATCGCGTAAACATCTGTGATGATACACAGAAACATATATTGGCAACATTAATTATAGCAAGAGCTGGATTAACGGACCAATCAGAAGCGACTTCCTGATTTCCGTTCTCCAATCACATTCGCAGGAGAAAGGAGATTTGAAGTTTTAGCGGGAGTAGAACAAGCATAATAAATACTCAAACGAAATTGTGTTTTTGTTGTGTGTTTTCCCTCTGCAGAGCCGCTGCCATGCCCGTGTGTGATATCTGCAGTGAGGAGCTGAGTTGTGTCTCGGATCTGAAGACTCACCTGCTCCTGACTCACCTGGAGGACGAGGTGATTTGTCCTTTCTGCTCGCTCTCAGGTGTCACTTACGACGAGCTGAACTTCCACATTAACACAGCGCACAGCGAGACGGGCAGCCAACACGCATCCCCCCGAGAAACCAGCAGTCATGATGGAACGCCTGAAAAGACGCAAGAAGACAAGATGAAGGAAGATCTTTCTTCAAAACACAGACGCTTATACTCTCCAAGTAAAGGTGAACTCTGAGGAGGACCTTAGTGTTTATATAAAACACGTGTGTGTGTGTGTGTGTGAAACTAAAAGTGTGTGTGTGTGTGTGTGTGTGTGTGTGTGTGTGTGTGTGTGTGTGTGTGTGTGTGCTACAGACAGGACCTTCCCTTGTCCGCTGTGTAATTTGGTCTTCACTAACTGCTTCGTGCTGCAGGAACACACTGAGATCCATTTCCAGGACCAAGCTGTTTGTGATGGTGTGTAGATCATGATGTAGATGCAGCGTCACACTCGTGTCCCAAAAATCACTCGCTCTCACTGCTTTCATTTCAATTCCTGCGTTATGTAACGTAACTCAAATATCCACCAAAAGTTCCTCCTAAAACTTCTCAACAAAACACAGAAACTCTGATGGAGTGCAGGATCAGTTCATTTTCTTATGGACATTTGTGTGTGTGCGTGTGTGTGTGTGTGTGTGTGTGTGTGTGTGTGTGTGTGTGTGTGGCAGGAGCTGTGTTTGTTTGTCCCATATGTGAAGTGGTGTGTGTTGACAGCTGTTCTCTGCAGGAACATGTGGAGCTTCACTTGCACAACACTACAGGTACACACACACACACACACACACTGTGAGGTGTTTCTACAACAGCTGCAACCCCCCTCTGCACCCAATGGTGAGAGTTTTGCACTGTTTTTGCTTATAGACGTTTCTGGAGATCTACAATTTGCTCAGAAGCTTCAGGAGGAAGATGAGCGTCAGAGAAAAGAGGAAGAGGGTAAACGTGAGGCAGAGGAGTTCACACAGTTGCAGGTCAGTTGTTAACCTTCAGTTCATTTTTATTTGTATAGCACTTTTAACACTGGACATTTTCTCAGTTTTCTTTTATCAGTTTTTGTGTTACTGTGTATAGTATTGTAGTTATTAACCACATTTATTCATGTGTGTGTGTGTGTGTGTGTGTGTGTGTGTAGAGGCAGTTTGGGCTGGATAATGGAGGTGGATATCGTAAGCAGATGGAGAGAAGCCTGGAGCAAGCAGTGTCCCGAGGTCACATGACTCCAGCAGAGTTCCACATGAAGCGAGGGGAGATGATGGAGACTCTGGCTGCAGGATTGGACGACGGCCGGACTCGAACCACAGGTTCTTAAATCTCAAATAAATTTCATCTTAAGAGTTTGTACCAATCTAAATAAAACCTTGACCATGTTTGTGTATGATGCATCATTTTACACACACACACACACACACACACACAGACAGACACACACACACACACACACACACTCTGTCTCTCTCTCTCTGCAGCATCTTTACAATTCTGCTGTTAATGAACAAGTTAAGATGGTTTTGTTTGTGCCAGGTTTGCTGTCAGCGATGTATCATTTTTACCAGCGTGAGATTCAGGACGGAGCCCGTGTCTGGCTGTGTTCTGAATCAGAACACTTTTCCTCTTCTGATGGTGACAGAGGCTGGGGCTGTGGCTACAGAAACTTCCAGATGCTTCTGTCTTCATTACAGAGATTGCAACAGTACACCATTCTACACACCCTGCCAGGTAGCACACACACACACACACACACACACTTTTTGTAACTTTTTACACTGAGTAAAACACACAAAGCTTCCATTCAAACAAAACCTTTTTTGTAAAGTTCTATTCAGATGACATTATAAAATATATTTGTGTTAAATTTATTATTAAGGTTTGGCCATAATGTTGTTAATGTTGTTATTATTATCATCATTATTATTATTCATATCTATGCTTCGTATCCGTTGAACACTTCTAAACTTCTTCCTTTTAAACTTATGCTTTAGACTCATTTCCAAGTATCCCACGTGTTCAGGCTCTCATTGAGGCAGCGTGGACCGAAGGCATCGATCCACAGGGTGCATCTCAATTCAATGGCAGACTGAGAGGCACTCGTGCCTGGATAGGGGCTACAGAGATCTATTCGGTACTTACTTCCCTCCATCTGAGGTGTGTGTTGAATTTTCCATTGTCATCAGGATTCAGTCTTTGCTTTGTGTAAAATTGGATTTCCCTGTTTCTAGTTTTTTTTTTCTCAAGCAGCTCATGAAGAAAACGTGATAGTGAATGTCTCAGGAGTGTATTTATTAAACTCCTCCTAATGTTCTGATTTATGATTAAGACTATCAAAACATTATGTCCTTTTTGGTTTGGCCTGTTTTATTTGTTCCTTTTTGCAGTATTTGCCTTATGTGGTAACTTTTTCCCAACAAATTGGCTGTTTTAAGTTTAGGGTTTAGAGACAGTTATATAAATGTATCCAAATTTATACAGATAATTAGGAAAAATCTTAAAATCAGTATAAACAAAATATCTTTGCTCTCTCCCTAAGGGCACGCATCGTAGATTTTCACCAGCCCACTGGTCCGGGTGATACACACCCTCGGCTGTTCCAGTGGGTGAAGAATTATTTCTGCTTTTCACCCACCACAGGTGGCAGAGTTCCACCCCGAGTAGTGAAGACAAACCTGCCACCGATCTACCTTCAACACCAAGGTGCCCTACATCACATTCTAACACACCCCTGTTGTGCTTTATCTGTTCCAGGCCAGGTTTCAATCCACAAAATGCAACTCTTCTGTATAAAGTTAGTGTGTGTTTGTGTACAGGTCACAGTCGATCTATAGTTGGTGTGGAGGAGAGGAGGAATGGCAGTATATGTATGTTGGTGTTTGATCCAGGATGCTCTCCAGCTGATATGAGAAAAGTTCTAGGCCCAAACACAAGCTCCAAACATCTTAATCGTCTGCGAAAATTCCCTTCCCACCTTAAACACCAACAATACCAAGTGGTGGTGGTGGAAGGAGTTCTGTCTAAAGAGGAGAAACAGGTAAAATCTGTCTGACATTGCTTAGTTTGACTGTGTACATGGTAATAAAGATTGCAGAATGGCATGCCTTGATTGGCCAAGGCCCATATACTGTTCTGTAATTGACTGAAAGCGACAGATGTGCATATTTGATAAATAAAAAAATTCTATAACATTGATGGGTGATATTAATTATAATTCAGACTGTATGAATTAATTTGTATAAAAATGGACTTTCCATGTATATAATTATCTGCCTTTTTCAAATTGATGTTCACAATGCAGTTCAAAGTACAAAACAAAGTCTCAGACCCCAAACTTGATTTTAATCTGAAACCAGTCACTTTTTTTTTGACTGTGCAAAACTTTTCTCACATTGATTCACAAACTTGTTTATATTTTTCTCTTGTATTTCAGGAACGTGTTAATTCAAGAATACTTCAAGCAGAAAGAATTCCCTAATGGTTCTGTACAAGTTAGTGTGTTTATATGAACACTGTGTTTGTGTGTGTGTGTGTGTGTGTGTGTGTGTGTGTTAAAATTTTGCACATATAATAAACCAACTTTTTAACTTTAGTCTTTTTAGTTTTTACTCTTTCAAAATATTACTAAAGGGTCATTTATAAATCACTGAACTGTTAATGTGAAGGAATTTCTTTAACAAAAACACATCTTTTATTCATATTCATAATGGAAAAAGCTGAATTATGTAGTCAGATGCAGTGTGTGTACACTTGGGCATGTGTTCCCATTGAGAAATGTTCACTACCACAGGTTTACTCTGACTGTCTATATGTCAGGTGAGTGCTTTCTACACAGCCCCAAAACAAAACATCTAATTCAAAACACAACTTTTAATGTAAAATTTTTATTAGTTGATTAATCATCATCACTGCCCAAATGTAAAGGGTCAAAATCAGGATCATCTTCATCTAGCTCCAAATCATCCATGTCCTGGAATAAAGATTCGTCTACTTCCACACTGTTTCCTGCTGAAAGACAAAAACTCGTGGTTGTTACTGCAAAGTAAATAAATCAAATTTGAATTACATTGTGCTAAACCAACACAGCCTTGTTTATGTTACATCACTAAAGAAGTTTTAAATTTTTTACTTCTACTGCAAACAGGAATGTAGTTAACACGTAACAATCTGTTTTGAGGTCAGAAGACACACTACAACACACTAACATTATCAGACTGGCAAATTATATTTTGGTGTCAAGATTAAGGTCCTGTTAAGTTGATTGTTTAAAAAAAATAAAAATCTGTTTTTGATTTTAGCCTATTGTAAGAAATACATTTGCTCAAAAGGAGACAGCTTTTTAAACTTCATGTAGGTAAGAATTTGTTTTGAATGGAGGTAAAACCAAGTGTGAACCATCGCACAAGAACTGTGCATTACAACATACAAGATACTACAATGTTTATTGACATATGTCATAGAACTTTTGTTAAAGCCTAAATGTAAAACTTCTTACCATCCTCCAAGAACTGGATATCTGATGTGTCCAGGTTACGATCCGTTTCAAACAACTGCTTTCCTGTTATAAATGAAAGAAAATCTATTCATCTTTACGATCTCCCATAAATACCGGATCAGACAGGGATATGAAAATTCATTATTTAAAACTTTAATATAATATGTAAACTTTTTAATTGTTAGTTTGTATATAATAAGAATTAAACACAACTGCTGAAAAGCACAATGTTTTTGTCTATAAATATAAAGTATAATATCGTATCGTAATATAAATATCTTTAGAAAAACACTTACCGGTGAGCTTGTTTTTTCCCGCCTGCTCCTCCTCTTTCTGTTTTTTCTTCTTTTGCTCATTCATCTCTCGCTCAAACTGTGCTTTCCATGCCAGGAAGTTCTCAATTGTAACTACAGTTCCCTGGAATGCTTTCTGCACACACAAACTCAAACTCACAAAAAACACTGCACGTGAAATGTACTGTGACTTATAATCACTGGTGTGAAAAGTTTCCCATTCATTCCTCAGGTAGAAATAGGGATAGGGTTTCTGTAGAAGTATCAACAAGCTTTTTACTCAAGTAAAAGTACTGGTTTCAAAACTACTTCATGTATAAAAGTAATTGTAATGTAAGAGGGAAAAATGCCATTAAGGACAAAAGCTTAGGCTGCACTGATCTCTAATTTATTTAAATGTCTCTACAGAACTGATTCATTTGAGGTGTAGAATTAAAATGTCGGCTGAAAAATAATAACTCTAAAGTATAGATACTTAAATAAAGTAATTAAGTATATGCACCTCATTACTTGACACTTCTGCTTATAATCAAGAAGCTTTTGTTTTTTTTTAATGAAATAAAGCTACAGCTAACTTAACATTAGTCATATATGATTTGTATGAAGTGTTTCAGGTTTAAAATGACAATAAAAGTCCTTGCCATATTACATTGTGTATATTTGTTACCTTCTCAGCCTCTTCAGCTTCTCTTTCTTTTCTCTTCTTTTCTTCTTCTCTTCTGATATTCATCTGATCTATGATTTCATTGAGTTTTTCCTGCACAGCTGTCACTAATGTAAAGATCATCACCATGCCCAGGTTCTCCTCTGCCTGCACACACAACATGTAAATATTCATTCTCAAAACTATGTTGTCTTTCCCACAATTCACAACAAATTGTAACCTGTATATAACTATGTGATGACAAATGCAAATCTTCAATCTTGCAGTGTGTGTTAAATGCCAGACCTGCTGTTGTAACAGGGACAGGATGTCCTCAGTGTCTCTGTCTTCTAGGTTTTCCTGCGATTGAATCTCCCACAGCGGCGCTTCGTCTGGGTAAGTCTCCACGTAGGTGAACTTTAGCGTTACCTGAACCACTGAGAGACAGACGGTTTTTACTGTCATGTAATTGTGTGAAGTGTTTTGCTGCAGTATAGACTTATAATATAACTTACTCTCGTCATTCTCTCCAGCATCCGAGGAAACTGTGATGGTGAAACTTATCGGCTCTTCACACAGAACTGCAAAAATAAACACAAACATAAAGAAGATAAATATAAAATTCATTTTCACAAAATTATTCCAGCTTTTCCTTTACTTTAAATTAATACAGAAGATAAATACGCAATATATTACATATCTAATCATTCTTTTTAAACTCCAATTACTGTACACTGATTTCATCTAACAGTGTTAATGATCTGATTCATTAGTCCAGGAGTCAGCAGCTTCTGTATGTTATATATAGTCCTGTACGGTTATGTAGAGAAATATAGATTAATGTAAGGTTTTGCAGAATAATGTGGTTATTGTAAAGTTGTATAGAGTCATGTAGATTTGGAACCAGTGTTATGTTGTGAGCTAGCATGTAATGATTTGTACTATAAAATGAAACTCAGTGTAAACTGCTAAATACATTAATATATTTTGTTTTTAATTTCCTCTAGTGTAATGAACGCATTTAGTGTTTAATGTTAATGCTCATATTTCTCACATTAGTTAACCAACTTGGAAATCAGCTGTGTGTGTGTGTGTGTGTGTGTGTGTGTGTGTGTGTGTGTGTGTGTGAGTGACAACTTAGCATGCTAACATCACAATGCTAACTTTCCCACCTGTGAATGAATCGGGATAAATAGACTGAATTGCCTCCAGCTCATTCCGCTGTTCCTCTCCGTAATCAGTCATTTTATTATTTTTCAACACAAAAATCCATCGACTAAAGGTCCAGTCTGGAACACAAACCAGAACCGCGTGTGAAGCTTAAACACTGATACAGCCGAGAAGCCAGATGGTTGCCAGATTGATGTATTTTCTGCAAAGCTGAATTTACAAATCCCCTTTGTGTTGCCAGTGTGGACCAAAATTCGCTGTTTGTTCAATCTTTTTTAATTAAGTGATTTCAAATACAAAAATACAGAATGTTTGTTTTGTTAGTTAAGCTTACTAATATAAATATTAATGTTAACTGCATAAGTTTAATCCAAATAGAGCTATTCAAGACACTGCTGAAAGCAGCAAATTATTATTATTCAAGCGTTTCTTTTTCTTCTGGCTTGGGTGCAGATGGAAGCCCATAGAAATACCTAAATTAGATGTAAACAAATTCATATGGACTATTTTGTTTATTGTTTGCATGAATACTCTATATCAGGGGTCACCAACGTGGTGCCTATGGGCACCAGGTAGCCCCCAAGGAGCACATGAGTAGCTCTCAGGCTTGCTATAAAAATTGCACAACTCATCAGTGAGATGCATCTAAAATGTAGTTAACTCATTGTTGATAGTTACTATTAGAAATCATAAGTGTATTCACATAGATACACAAGTATCATTAATAATTAATAATAATAATAATAATAATAATAATAATATATAACTAAAGGAACATTTTTTATTTCAGAGGAGTATTTCAAACTGGTAGCCCTTTCTATGACTCAGTGTCCATGTAGTAGCTCTAAGTTACAAAAAGGTTGGTGATCCCTGCTCTATATGATGTATGTCTCTACTTATGGTGTTAAAGTGATGACTTTAAGAAGACTTAATTCTATTTTCTCCTCATTTACTTAAAAAAAGTTTAGCTGGCATCAAAACAATGCACCTCTATATCATGTACAAGACATTAAATACATCAATGGCCTCGTCAAAACTGGTGACATATGGCAAAAAAAGGCTTTTGGCCAAAATATATATGTTAAATATATAATGTAGATTTACTGCTCAATAAAATGTATTTTCAAAATATATTTTGCAAATATATATTTTTTGGCCTTTATTAAAAACTATATTTTGCAACATATTTGAATTTTCTTTTTACCTTACGGGAATAAACATGATCTGATTTGCTCTTTGGAATGCTAAGATAATCCTGATATAATAAATTCACAGTTATTTTAATTGTTCTTTCCTTATAGAAAGTTTGTATTTTCTCAAAATAATTATCATCCTATTATATAAGTGTCTTTCCAATCAAATATTCTATGCTTTTCAGAACCCAAAGATAATCATAAGATTCCAATTAGCTCAGACATTGGTAGTGAAACTGGCTAGGTTAGGGCAGCGGTGGACAAACTTTTTGGCTCAGGGGCCACATTGAGTTTGAAAATTGGACAGGTTCCGGTCTTCCAGCCTATCGCTAATGTGGGGTATAAGCGAATGTACCGTGTGTGTGCATACTGTATGCTGATTTTTGAGCGGGGGTGGTGCTTGGGGTGTATTTGTGTAGTCGTGAGTTGTCTGCACTTGCCGTGTCTCAAGTCATTGCCGGGGTAGAGCAGGTTCTGGTTCGCATTTGCGTTTTCACTTTCATTTGCACAATTCTATACTTATATTCGGCAGGCCGGATAAAAAAAAAGTTTGACCTAGGGGAATGACCGTAACACCAAAGTCCACATTGCTCCTTGCCAGGGAAGAGGGAGGGGTTAGGGTTAGGGTTAGGGTGGGCATTTGGGGAGAGGTATTATGGTAGGATTAGGGATTGGGGTTTGGGTTAAGGGTTGGAGTAAAGGTTAGGGTTTGGGGAGCTATTTTCAAATATATGGAAAAATAATTTTTAAATATATTTCAAAATATATTTTAAATTATATTTTCAAAGATATTTCAAAATATATTTCATTAGAATTTTTATTTAACAAAAGGCAGGGTCACATGGTGTGTGTGTGCATGTGTTTAACCACCTGACCTAAGACATGACACCTGCATGTTTTCAAAGCCTGGACATTGTGACTGTTAACCACTAGGTGTCACCACTGAGCCCTTGCTCCCTATGCCCTATTCCCTGTCCCCTTACACCCTAATTGTCCCACCTGCTCCTTGTTTCTTTTCTATTTAAGGACCATTGTGTTTTTGCTGAGCCTGTTTATTCTGTTTGCACAGTTTTAAGGTCTCTGTAAGTTCTTGATTTTATTTTAGTACCTTCTCTGTTCTGTTCCTGCCTTATGTTTACATTTGTTATATTGTTAACGTTTGTTGCTTTTGCCTTATCTGGTGTGCCTTCTTGAGTTAATTTTGTATGTTAGTTTTTGTTTTATTGTTTTATTATAACTATATTTGAGTATTGTTTTGAGTCCTGTTTTTGTTTCCCTTTGCTCTCCCTTCTTTATTCTCTACTCTTTCATTTTGCCTCTATTGTTTCTTGTCTTTCCCAGTGTCTCTTCTCTGGCCCCTTTCTCCAGTTTCTCTAGTTCCCTTTTGGTTCCCTGTCCACCCTTTCTCCTCTCCAGTCTGTTTTCCTGAGTGTGTCCTGTTTTGCTTGATCTCTGTAGCTTCCTTTCTCTAGCCAATTCTCTCCTCCCAAGTATTTCCGTTTCACTATTGTTCTTATTCTTTATGCCTTTGTTGTTGCTCACTGTTCCTGAGATCTTGGAAGACCTAACCCTGTTTTAAGGTATTTTGTGACTGTTTTGTTTTTGTATCCTTTATTCTTCATAATGAATACAATGGACATTTTCAGCCTGCCTATGTCTCTGCATATTATTTCCTAAACCTACCTGATGCAGACTGCTAGATTGTCTACCACTCGCAAAACCCCGGATTTGATACCCACTCTCAAACCAGACACGGGTGTTTTAATAAAATCAGGACAAATGAAGATCTCACAATCTGCAGTCCAGTGAACCCGATCCTCCATGACCTTAAATTGCGCGTCGGGTAAGTGGGGCACGTTTCTCTGTATGTGGTGGTTGAGGCCATCCAGGATCATTTGTTCCTCACCTTTTAACGTCCTGGAGAAGTTTAGTAGCGGGACCGTAATGACGGCACGGGGAAATCTGTCCCTCGCCGCCTTTAAAGCCCGCTGCATTTCTTTGATGGCCGTTGTTGTGAGTTTTTGGCCTCTGTGATTCACACCGAAGGCCAAAACCAGCTTCTCCACAGTCACGTGCACCTGTGCTTTTCTGATCAGGTTCTCAGCGTGTCTAAACGTGGCACCCGGGAAGCTGTCGATCTGGACATCAGCAAGGTGGTGATGAGAGATTTTAGCCAGATTGGAGTCTCCTAGGATGCAAAACTTTTTGTGAATGCTGAGGCTCCAATCGACTAGTTTCCTGAACGTGCGTATATGTGTTTGGGCAATGGGCCGACCTATAAATCTTTCGTGGCCCCGACGGCGTACTGGTCGATCTACTGGGCTGGGATAGAGTGGGTTCGGGCGAGAGGCATGCACTCGCCCGGATTCCCATTGACGGACACGGGGAATCTAACAATGAGGCATTTTGTGCTTCCCCGGGTTCCTCCTCGAAGCTGATTAAAGGATCTTGATCAGCGTCACTCTCGGCAGGAGAACTCTCCCAGATCGCGTGCACCTCGACTACTGTTGAAGGAGACTTCCGTTGCGCATCTAGCTGCGGGAGCGTCTCCTCATGCGACTGAGTCTGCGATCTCCTTTCAGGCACTTTGACGCCCGTGAGTGCAATTTGAGTACCCTGGTCGGCTTGGATCTCAGCGAGTTCGGGGTGATCGCTTGAGAGAGCGACCGCTGGGTTTTTTTTTGCACGGGAGCTTGCACAGTGATCCGCCGCTTTTTTCGGGTGATTCTCTGTGGAAGTGCTTTGGGAAAGGGTGAGAGAGAAGAGGATGAGGGGGGAGGCATTCGCTCCCCAATTACAGTAGGCGGGGAAGGCGGCTCTGCAGCCCGTGATAGGGGTGCCTGATCCACCGCCGTGGAAACTCCCGAAGGGCGTGGGGGAGGCGTTCTCTCCCTAATCGCCGCAGACGGGGACACGGGCTCCACAGTCCTTGTTAGGGGCGGAAAATCCACCTCTGTGGACACCGAGGGGCCCTTGTGAGTTTCTGCCTCCTTATTCGCCCCGCCCTCTATTTCCCCTAAAGATACTAGGAGCGCTTCAACTTTATCTATTGGCTCCTGCATGTGCTTTTTTTGGTACCTGTTCTTGTACCATTTTATGGCGACTTTTAAAGCTGTCTTCCAGTCCCTGATCAATGTCTCCTGCAGTGTCTCACTCTCTTTTTCAATGAAAATAGTGTAGTGATCCTGCAGGATCAGTCGTGTGGTAAATGCCCAATTTTTGGCATTACCTTCCAGGAGGGCTTTTGTCTCCGGCGTCATGTTGGCCGGCTTGACTACATCACCAAGAAATTTTGTGAGCCTGGAGAAGGTAGGGGGTTCCTCCTCAGTGTGTATAGGAGATCTTTTGTAGGTGATGGAAAGACCTGAGTAGCTCAAACAGTCTTCTCACCAAAGCTCTAAAGCTCTCATTTTGGTCGTCTGTAATTTGTTTAATGTGGTGATCCCTCCTGTTTTTATTGGGTTGTTTTTTCTTTTTGTTTTTTTGAGGTTGTTTATCCTGTTTTTGTTGTTTACCCTGTTTTTGTTTGGGATTTTTATTCATTGTGGTGCCCTGTTGTTTGCCACTAATTGACTGATATGAAGGGCGTTTTTGTGGAGCACGATTCCACTGTCTCCAGCGGGGGTCGCAATCCCTCCGCTCAGGGACACGGTTTTGCCAACGTGGGATATATCTTGGTAAACCCACAGTGCTCCTGTAATCATTGGAATTAATTTGATGCCACTCATCAGGGTGGTAATTTCTGTCCCCCCACCTCCAATCATTGTGTTGGGGGTATTTTCTTCCCCACCCTGGATAGAATGGCCCGCGGTACATGGTAAGTTAAATGGCAAGTCTGTTGCTGCAACGTTTCGGCTCTAAGGAGCCTTCATCAGGCATAGACTTGCCTAAAAAGAATTGTTTATTTATTATGTGTGGTTGTTGAATTTGAGGTAATTGGAGATGAGAAGAAGGATAACTATGTCAGATGTAGGTGGAGAGAGGAAAAAGGAATTATCTAAAGAAAGTGATAAAAAGCAGGTAAAGAGGAAAAAAAATTCAAAGTGTGATTATTAAAATCAAGGAAAAAATAAAGGAAAAAATAAATTGAAAAACAGGGGAGAAAAGGAACAATGAATGAAAATAAATGGGATGAAAATTAAAGTAAAAAGATTCAAAAGGAGAGGGAATGAAATGAAAACAATAGGTTGAAATGAAGCTGAAAATAAAAGTAATTCCAAAATATGGATATGAAAGGATTGAGGAAAAGGAAAGAAAAATAAGGGTCTTTTTTCCGGGAAAAAAAAGGTCCAAAAATGGCAGTTTAAGGGGAGAAAGAGAAAATCTTTTTATCCACCCCAAACCTAATCTGGACTGTGTTTTTCTCCGTGAAAGAACACCTCTTTAAAGCACGATTGAATCAGCGATGTTGCTCCGTCAACTCTCTGTCTGTAACTGAGAGCGCTGCATGCAGGCGCGTTCACACACACACACACACACACACACACACACACACACACACACACACACACACACACACATGCACAAGCTCCGCCCCCTGCTCTAGTTTCAGAGAGGCGCACAAACAGGAGGATTTTTTTCTTTTTTAACTTAGAAAATCCTTCCTATCTTTTCTTATTTAAAGCTGATTCCATGACTAGCATATCCTTCAGGTTTTTCTTCTTCCGGTAGGCCGAGATGATTTTATGATTGTCCAACACTTCATTTTGTGACAGTAAACTTTTGAAAATTATTTTTGAGCATTCCATTGAGAAGGACGCTGCCCTGAGAGAAGGTAGTGATTAGCGGGATCATTTCTCTGCTGTCTGGTCTTTCTCCGCTCGAGAAACTTGCTCCCGCAACCTCTCAGGAAGGAACGGGAATAACCTCGTTTCCGCAGCGCCCGGAATAGAACGCTCTGGGGTTAGAATGCTCTATGTTTCTCTCAATCCTATTTCCTCCTCGAACCCCTAAACTTTTAGGTGTATGAACTGAAAAAAAATAATGATAACAACGAAATCCTTCTTGTTTTCTCTTTTTTTCTCCTGTAGTGTTTTGTTTAAAACACTGAAAAGATTGTGGTAAGTATTATCAGGTAAGTATTTTTGAACATGGTTTGATTTGATGTGTATTTTTTTGAAGTGTTGAAAGAATCCAGGTAAGTACATCAGGTGAGTACAATAAATACAGATTATTTTAATTATTCCTTCTTTGTAGTGCATTGGTATTTTCCAGAAAATGTTTTGATGCAATGAAATTAGTGTGTATTTTTTTAGAGAGAATGTTTTGTTCTCTTTTTTTCAGAATCCCATGGATAATTATGAGATTCCAGATAGCTCAGTTGTTGGGGGTGGCACTGGCTAGGATAGGTAAGGGGAATGACCGCAACACCAAAGTCAGCATGACTCATTGCCAGGGAAAAGGGAGAGAATCGGTTAAGGTTAGGATTGGGGATAGGGATGAGGATCAGGGATGGGGGTTAAGTTTTAGGGATGGGGAGTCAAGCTGGGTTAAGAATTAGGGTTAGGGTGGTGTGGGGGTTAGTGGTTGGGTTAGGTGTTAGGGGGGTAGTGGGTTAGGGTTAGGTGTTAGGGGTAGTGGGTGGGTTAGGTGTTACGGGGTAGTTAGGGTGGGTTAGGTGGGTTAGGGTTAGGGGTTTAGGGGTGGGTTAGGGGCTGGGGTTAGGGTTAGGGGTGGGGTTAGGTGGGTTAGGGGTTCTGGCGGGTTAGGGTTTAGGGTTAGGGTTTAGGGGCTTTAGGGGCTTAGGGTTAGGGGCTTAGGGTTAGGGTTAGGGGCTTTAGGGTTAGGGTTAGGGTTAGGGTTAGGGTTAGGGTTAGGGTTAGGGTTAGGGTTAGGTTAGGGGAAAAGAACCGCCGTTCCAGGAAGGACCCGGAGACGAGCGTTGTGCACGGGCCTGCCACTCAGGCCTCGTTTTCAGCCTCCTCCAACATGTTCGCCGCAAAATAGCGCTCGAATAGACCGCAATGTACCTCCACGAGCCCTCACACCCAAATTAGGGTTTAGTTTTAAAATTAGGGCTGGGGGTATAGGGTTCGGGGTCAATCTAAATTAGGGTTACGCCCTCATACGCCGTCTACGGTTGTGTATTAGGGCTATGGATCAGAGTGGCAGAATTGGTTAAAAAATTAGGGTTAGGACTAGCTCTAAGGTCTAAGGTTAAATTAGGGTTAGGGTTAGGTATAAGCAATAATGAGGTTATGTTTAGGGTTAGGTATGGGGTTATGGTTAAGGGTTAGGTAGGGTTAGGGTTAGGGTTTTAGGGTTAGGGTTAGGGTTAGGGTTTAGGGTTAGGGTGGGGTTAGGGTTAGGGTTAGGTTTAGGGGGTTAGGGTTTAGGGTTTTAGGGTTAGGGTAGGGTTAGGGTTAGGGTTAGGGTTAGGGTAGGGTTAGGGTTAGGGTTAGGGTTAGGGTTAGGGTTAGGGTTAGGGTTAGGTGGTTAGGGTTAGGTTAGGGTTAGGGTTTTAGGGTTAGGGTTAGGGTTAGGGTTAGGGTTTTGGGGTTAGGGTTAGGGTTAGGTTAGGGTTTAGGGTTAGGGTTAGGGTTAGGTTAGGGTTAGGGTTTATGGGTTAGGGTTAGGGGTTAGGGTTAGGGTTAGGGTTAGGGTTAGGGTTAGGGTTAGGGTTAGGGGGTTAGGGTTTAGGGTTTAGGGTTAGGGGTTAGGGTTAGGGAGGGGTTAGGGGGATTAGGGTAGGGGGGGGGAGGTTAGGGTTTGGGTTAGGGGGGGTTAGGGGGGAAAAGAACCGCCGTTCCAGGAAGGACCCGGAGACGAGCGTTGTGCACGGGCCTGCCACTCAGGCCTCGTTTTCAGCCTCCTCCAACATGTTCGCCGCAAAATAGCGCTCGAATAGACCGCAATGTACCTCCACGAGCCCTCACACCCAAATTAGGGTTTAGTTTTAAAATTAGGGCTGGGGGTATAGGGTTCGGGGTCAATCTAAACTAGGGTTACGCCCTCATACGCCGTCTACGGTTGTGTATTAGGGCTATGGATCAGAGTGGCAGAACTGGTTAAAAAATTAGGGTTAGGAACTAGCTCTAAGGTCTAAGGTTAAATATCGGTTAGGGTTGGTTAGGATGTTAGGGTTAGGTTAGGGTAGGTTAGTTAGGGTTGGGTTAGGGGTTAGGGTTAGGTTAGTTAGGTTAGGGTTAGGCCCCGTTAGGGTTAGGGTTAGGGTTAGGGTTAGGGTTAGGGTTAGGGTTAGGGGGTTAGGGTTAGGGTTAGGGTTAGGGTTAGGGTTAGGGTTAGGGTTAGGGTTAGGGTTAGGGTTAGGGTTAGGGTTAGGGTTAGGGTTAGGGTTAGGGTTAGGGTTAGGGTAAGGTATAAGCGGGTAGGGTTAGGGTTAGGGTTTTAGGGTTAGGGTTAGGGTTAGGGTTTAGGGTTAGGGTTAGGGTTAGGGTTAGGTTAGTTAGGGTTAGGGTTAGGGTTAGGGTTAGGGTTAGGGTTAGGGTTAGGGTTAGGGTTAGGTTAGGGTTAGGGTTAGGGGGTTAGGGTTAGGGTTGGGTGAGGGTTAGGGTTAGGGTTAGGTTAGTTAGGGTTAGGGTTAGGTTAGTTAGGGTTAGGTTAGGGTTAGGGTGGGTTAGGGTTAGGGTTAGGGTTAGGGTTAGGGTTAGGGTTAGGGGTTAGGGTTAGGGTTAGGGTTAGGGTTTAGGGTTTAGGGTTAGGGTAGGGTTAGGGTTAGGGTTAGGGTTTAGGGTTAGGTTAGTTAGGGTTAGGGTTAGGGTTTAGGTTAGGGTTTAGGGTTAGGGTTTAGGGGGTT
>JACRUU010000030.1:0-32500 GCA_030449085.1 Kryptopterus vitreolus
GCGTGTTGGCTTCACAACGCAACGGGATCAGCCTTGACGGGAAACCCTGTGTCGGCCCGAACTGACGTTAATGTGCAGCGAGTGCGCGATTTTTTGAACATGGACGGGCGTTTAAGTCTCTGCCAAGTAGCAGAGGCCCTGGAAAGCATTGTTAGCGAGGACTTGCACATGCGGAAGGTTCTGCGCCAAACTCGTGCCGAGAGTTTTGACTGAAGAGCAAAAAAACAACCGAGTGCTCCGATGTCAAGAACTGCTGCAAATGTGCGATCCTTGCATTCTCGAAACTTGGACTTTTCAGTACGACCCAGAGACAAAACGACAAAGCTCCTGTGTGGCACACCTCAAACTCACCCCGTCCCAAGAAAGCGCAGATGAGCAAATCAAAGACGATGACCATGCTCATCGCCTTCTTCGGAGTGAAGGGGCTCATCCACTATGAGTTTGTCCCGCCCGGACAGACTGTGGAAGTCCTGAAAAGGAGAGGGGAGGGGTGGGGAGGGGTGTAGGTCAGTGGTCTAAGGCGCTGGGATGCTGATCGTAAGATCTGGGTTCGAGCCCCGTATGGCCAAGCTGCCGCCCTTGGGTCCTTACTTGGGTCCTTGAGCAAGACCTTAACCCTCTGTGCTCCAGGGGGTGCCGTATCATGGCTGATACCCTGCGCTCTGACCCCAACTACCAACATCAAACTGGGATATGCGAAGAAAAGATTGTGCTGTAATGTCAAATAAAGGATTATTATTAAAAAGGCGAAATGAAGCGTCGCGCTCAAGCAAAGGGACATCAAGGACAGCTGGAATCTTCACCACGACAACAATCCCAGCCACACCTGCCACTTAATCTCTTTTTTCTTCTCCTTCAGCCATTAGGAGGCGACAAAAATTAGCTAAATTGGACCCAATCTAGACTATCCAATCAACGGCTCTGAATGCCACGGTGACGTCATACGCCTGCTAGAGGGCGGTGGTGACAACCAACTCATAAATCTGATTGGTTGAAGCAGCAGTTTCATCAGCGTGTATTCTGTTTAGAGGCGCTGATTGTGAAGACTTCTCTGACTTTAACTCTGTTATGGCTGAAATGTGATTGTCAATGTTCTCTAAGATTTTAAAATATGACATATGATATATCTCCCACCCTGTATTTTAAATGTTGAATGTTCAAACTGTTTCCCAGTAACTTGCGATGCAGGAATGTAATTTAGTTTGACTCTCTGCAGGGTATGGGTGGGTGAATATGAAAGCACAACAAATAAATGAGACTGGTATAAATATACACTATATTCATATATATATATATATATATATATATATATATATATATATAATAAAGTTTTCAAAGTCTAATGGTCAGTGAAATTTTTCTTATCATATTGTGTACACACACACACACACACACCACACACACACACACACACACACACACATTTATGTATATAATATATTCATTCATTATTCATTCACCCTATTCATTGTATCCCATTTTCTCTAAGATTTTAAAATAGACTTGATATTTTAGTGATGTCTATTGCATGCAGGAATTAATTTCGTTTTCTCTGCAACATATAATATATACAATGATTTCTCTCACACACCACACACCACATTCTCACACAATGATTTCACATCTTGTCTGATACATATGTTGTACCTCTGATTATGAGAAGCTCTCCAGGACGCACACATAGCAATGGAAAATCCATCACTAATTAGTTTACTCATTAAATTATTAAAGATTAATGGGGAAAATAGTATTTTGTATCATTAAGAAAAGAACATTTTCATAACAATTTTATTCATGCCCTAAAAAAACCCTTCAAAATAAATAAACAATAATATATTTTAAAGAGGAAACAGACCGTGCAGAACACCAGCACTTTCAATCAAATCATGTTTACATCCACTCATTTTCAACCTATCTTTCCTTCATCTTTCTTTCTTCCTCCATTTGCTGTCGTGAGAAGGTTGAGCACAAAAACAATTACAAAAACGTAACCGTGGCTACTTCCTGTTGACTAGATAAAGAAGATTTGGATGAAAAGGTGTGGCGCTTTTACAAAATACGATATTTTCTATATTTATAAATGATTTTACACTTAAATATCGTCATTTGTTGTAATATTTCTGAAATATATTTCTACAGCTGTGTAACTCTATGCAATATATGTGCTTTATATATAGATCAGATTTATGTGACATATGTAGTTCATTTATTTATATACAATATGAAGAATATAACGTCTGAGATTTGTCTCACATTTATTGTTTGACCTGGAACCCAAATGCATGTCATGTAGAGCAAAAGTAAAAAAAAAAAAAAAAGCACTGTTTCAATTGCTCGTGTGTATCATATTGACATTTTTAATCTCATCCACTGTTATATAAGTGCAGTAGAAAGCGAAAGCATGCTGTGTGTTTATTGTGTTTATATAATATTCGGGCGTGGCAGTGGTGTGGGCGAGTTGGAGTATTAAAGTCTCTTGGTTTCTCTTTATAGTCTCAGATCAGAGCTCAGAGATCACGGGACATTTAAGGTATTGGAAAGAATTCTGTGTATGTAAATTCTTGACTGATCAATACAAATAATTAAATACTTATATATTTTATAGAAATGTAAACATTATTTGATTTTAAGGTTAGTTTTATGCTAATGAGTGGACATTTATGTGTTTAACAGACAATGCCTTTGTTAGAGATACAGATAGGGACTCTCCTTGCTGTTTCTGGGGGCGGTTTACCTGTTTTTTTGCTGGGTATGTACAAAACGTTTAACATACAAAAACAATGTTATTTGTATATAATGTAACATAATGACCGATTCCTGAGTAAACCCTTTTTTTTTTGTCATTTGAAACTTGCAGGTGTTGTTGTGGGTGTTGTTGTTAGTGCTGTGGCACTTATTGTTTATTGGAAACACTCAGAAGCAACAAAATATAAAGATGGGTGATGCAATAGAACGCCACTTGACTCTGGACTTTCTGACATGATTGAAAACCCCTAAATAAGGCTATCTATCTATCTATCTATCTATCTATCTATCTATCTATCTATCTATCTATCTATCTATCTATCTATCTATCTACCACATACATATATACATTTATGATGTTATGGAAATGTAATCTTCAAAAAAATCTCTACTATCTGGTTGGTAATTTCATTGGTCTGTAAACAATGATTCTGATCTAAAGAGGAATTTTAAATCTTGGTCTTTAGAATTTTCCTTTAATCCTTTTGCTTTGCACGTTACAATCATGTCAAAATAAATGTAATAAAAATGATAAAAAAAAACCCTGTTTTATGTCTTCTACCATCTCTCCACACAACACGACATATGTTTTTGTATATGAATAGTAATATGCATCACAATTTGACCATAATATACGTTCAATTTATATGTTATAATTTTATTATATTTTATTGTATTTGTTAGCTATCTGTAATTCAAATTCAATACATTAGTGAAGGTACAATCATTTGATATAAACAAATATTTGACTGTAAAAAAATACCATTTAATACCAAAATACCATCATTTTACTGAGATCAAATGACTCAAAATAAAATGTACAGAAACATGTGTAAGTGCATGATTGAAGAACAAAGTACTGGTTACATTTCAGCTAGTACATGTTTTACACACACACACACACACACACACACACACATTGTTATGCAAATTTTATCTTGAATTATCTTCTTTTTTTTAAATACAAAAAATCAGTTTTTTCTTCTTGGTATTTTCATTATTCTGTAAACTTTTACTGTTGTCATTCCAATCATATATATTATATATATTCTTAATGACTTGGTGGTAGTCTAAGTGTTTTGAAAATTGGAATTAATAAATGGTGTTTGTTGTAAACATCATGACATTTGTAGTGGGAAATGTTCCACTTGATTGAACATGTCAATTGTTACTATGAAATATAGTAATATACTGTACCAAGAGAATGTTTTAGATTTTATATCAGGATTAGATCTGCATCATGTTTATTCTTTTAAAAGAGAAACTCAAACACGTGCCAACTGGAACAAAACTGAAAGAATAGCTTTTTATGACTTTTTATCTTCCATCACACCCAGGACAACATTCCTTATTTCTTTCACTACATAATACATTTCTTTCAGTTTTAGTTGTTATCACCCAAATGATTCTTGCCTGTGTCTGGATCGATATTCTCTGATCCATCCACATAGCGGACCAGGTCAGGATTGTGTAGAGTCTCATCCTTCAAACCTCGGGGAAAACAACTGGTTAGTTATTGCAAAAATATTCATGGTGTTTATCATCGTCTGCTGTGAGTAACACACTAGCTTGGTTAAGCACAGAGCTACACTTCACAGTAATGTTATAGATACCACTCCAGAAGAAGGAATCATAGAGACATTCTGTCCATTCACAGTTTGCACGAACAAATTCATTGGATTAGGTAGACCTAAATTTGGGTTAGTTTGTAATGCTTGTTTTAGTTCTGTAAAAGCCTGACTGGTGGAGATGCTGAGGGTCCCGTAGCTTGGGCAAGGTCTCTTAGAGGGGCTTCTAGTACTGAATCTGGAATGAAAGTTCTGCAGTAAGAGCACATGCACAGGAAGGAGAGAATCTGCTTACTTGTGATTGGTTTATGGGTTTTGTGGATTGCTGGGACCAAACTGTGGAGAGTCTCTTCAGAGAAATTGTGTCTGAGGAAATGTACTTCCTGCTTAGCAAACTGGAGCTTTTGCAGCCTTACTTTATGGTCTCAAATCAGATTTGGGCATAATCACAATTGGCTCAGCATTTCGAATTAGAGAGCTCTGCAGTGGAGAGCCAGCCTCCTGGTCCGAGAGGCTAGTGTGGATCGAATATGCCCATAACACCCTTCCCACAGCTTCCACCGGGTATCTTGCCTTTCCAAGTGGGCCATGGTTACCTACCGCCAATTTTCTCAAGCCAGGAGCACCAGTCCTCAGTTCCTTCAGCCACCTACTTCTTCCGCCACTGCTGATGAGGCTGGAGGGTCGCCCGGGCTGCTCTGCTCAAGAATGCCCAGAGGCTTTGCCGGGGATCCGACCGAAGGCGGCGTCTAGCCCCTCGTTATCACGTTGGTTAGCGTGTGTGTCTCTCCACACGGGATCTCCCCCTGAAGGTCGCCTGTCGGAAATTAGTTCCCCGCTTCGTTGGCCCGTTTCCCCATTTCCAAGGTTGGTAAACCCCGTAGCCACCCGGCTCCGGCTCAGGCTCCCCAGGGCACTCCGGGTCCATCCATGCATTTCATGTCTCCAGAGTTCGACCTACCCGGACCTGCCCCCTGGTGCCCCCCGACCAGGCCCCCTCCACCCGCCCAGATAGTTGAGGGGGGTCCTGCCTACACTGTCCGCCGCCTGCTTCGCTCCCGTCGCTGTGGCAGGGGCCTGCAGTACCTAGTGGATTGGGAGGGGTTATGGCCCAGAAGAACGCTCCTGGGTTCCATTCTGCTTCATCTTGGACCCGATCCTGATTAGGGACTTCCATAGGGATCATCCTGAGCAGCCTGTTAGGTCGTCTGGAGCCTCCCTGGAGGGGAGGGTACTGTCAGCCTGTGTGAGCACTTCCGGCACCACAGAGGAACCTCCCACCTGCAACCCGCCACCCGGAAATGGCGTCTGTCTTGTCTGGCACTTATAAGGACCCCAAAGACCCTCAATCAGTGCCAGATTGTCTCCGGCTTCCCGACCCTGCCTGTTCCCGGACTCTCGCTTCTCATTGCGCTCAATGCGCTTCAAGCTCCGGCTCCATACGCCCGGCACTTCCGGGTCTGTTTCCTGACTCGGATCGCTGAGTCGGCTCACTCAGCTCTAAATAATCGGCTCACTCGGCTCTTAGGAATCGGCTCACTGGATCTATAGCTGGTTTCATCATTCCTCTGGCTACTAGCTGGCTCTGAGCTCGTGCCCAGCTCCGCCCATTTCACACTCTGCTCGGCATACCGCCTTGGATCCTCCATATCAGGTGTGACAAATTACAATATAGTACTTTATTTGGCTACAGGTTTAACACACTGTGTAGTGAGCAAATAAACAACAGTAAATAATGGATATTGGAGCACAGTGGTTTAGTGGTTAGCACGTTTGCCTCACACACCTCCAGGGTCCGGGTTCGATTCCCGTCTCTCTCGGCCATGTGAGTGTGGAGTTTGTGTGTTAGTTTCTGAAATATATCCTGGCGGTGTGAGGCGAACGTGATAACCACTAAGCCAGTGGCGTAGTGGTCAGCACGTTCGCCTCACACCGCCAGGATCCGTCTCAGTCATGTGTGTGTGGAGTTTGTGCATGTTTCTCCCCGTGCCTCAGGGGGTTTTTTCTTTTTTCTCTCCGGGTTCTCCGGTTTCCTCCCGGTCCAAAAACATGCACGGTAGGTTGATTGGCACCTTGGAAAATTGTCCCTAGTGTATGAATGTGTGTGTGTGTTAATGTGTTGTGTGTGTGTGCCCTGTGATGGGTTGGCATTCCATCCAGGGTGTATCCTGCCTTAATGCCCATAGACGCCTGAGATAGACACAGACTCCCCGTGACCCGAGGGAAGGTCGGATAAAGCGGTAGAAAATGAATGAATGAATGAATATATATATATATATATATATATATATATATATATATATATATATATATATATATACACAGACGTGGACAAAATTGTTGGTACCCTTTGGTCAATGAAAGAAAAAGTCACAATGGTCACAGAAATAACTTTAATCTGACAAAAGTAATAATAAATAAAAATTCTATAAATGTTAACCAATGAAAGTCAGACATTGTTTTTCAACCATGCTTCAACAGAATTATGTAAAAAAATAAACTCATGAAACAGGCATGGACAAAAATGATGGTACCCCTAACTTAATATTTTGTTGCGCAACCTTTTGAGGCAATCACTGCAATCAAACGCTTCCTGTAACTGTCAATGAGACATCTGCACCTCTCAGCAGGTATTTTGGCCCACTCCTCATGAGCAAACTGCTCCAGTTGTGTCCGGTTTGAAGGGTGCCTTTTCCAGACTGCATGTTTCAGCTCCTTCCAAAGATGCTCAATAGGATTGAGGTCAGGGCTCATAGACGGCCACTTTAGAATAGTCCAATTTTTTCCTCTTAGCCATTCTTGGGTGTTTTTAGCTGTGTGTTTTGGGTCATTGTCCTGTTGCAAGACCCATGACCTGCGACTGAGACCAAGCTTTCTGACACTGGCTAGTACATTTCTCTCTAGAATTCCTTGATAGTCTTGAGATTTCATTGTACCCTGCACAGATTCAAGACACCCTGTGCCAGACGCAGCAAAGCAGCCCCAGAACATAACAGAGCCTCCTCCATGTTTCACAGTAGGGACAGTGTTCTTTTCTTGATATGCTTCATTTTTTCGTCTGTGAACATACAGCTGATGTGCCTTGGCAAAAACTTCGATTTTTGTCTCATCTGTCCACAGGACATTCTCCCAGAAGCTTTGTGGCTTGTCAACATGTAGTTTGGCATATTCCAGTCTTGCTTTTTTATGATTCGTTTTCAACAATGGT
Source organism: Kryptopterus vitreolus (assembly GCA_030449085.1). Classification (NCBI taxonomy): domain Eukaryota; kingdom Metazoa; phylum Chordata; class Actinopteri; order Siluriformes; family Siluridae; genus Kryptopterus; species Kryptopterus vitreolus. Next base: position 7,522 of record JACRUU010000030.1, read on the forward strand.
GTCCTCCTTGGTCGTCTCCCATGTAGTCCACTTTGGCTCAAACAACGACGGATGGTGCGATCTGACACTGATGTTCCTTGAGCATGAAGTTCACCTTGAATCTCTTTAGAAGTCTTTCTAGGCTCTTTTGTTACCATTCGGATTATCCGTCTCTTAGATTTGTCATCAATTTTCCTCCTGCGGCCACGTCCAGGGAGGTTGGCTACAGTCCCATGGATCTTAAACTTCTGAATAATATGTGCAACTGTACTCACAGGAACATCTAGTTGCTTGGAGATGGTCTTATAGCCTTTACCTTTAACATGCTTGTCTATAATTTTCTTTCTGATCTCTTGAGACAGCTCTTTCTTTTGCTTCCTCTGGTCCATGTCGAGTGTGGTACACACCATATCACCAAACAACACAGTGATTACCTGGAGCCATATATATAGGCCCAATGGCTGATTACAAGGTTGTAGACACCTGTGATGCTAATTAGTGGACACACCTTCAATTAACATGTCCCTTTGGTCACATTATTTTCTGTGTTTTCTAGGGGTACCATCATTTTTGTCCATGCCTGTTTCATGAGTTTATTTTTTTACATAATTCTGTTGAAGCATGGTTGAAAAACAATGTCTGACTTTCATTGGTTAACATTTATAGAATTTTTATTTATTATTACTTTTGTCAGATTAAAGTTATTTCTGTGACCATTGTGACTTTTTCTTTCATTGACCAAAGGGTACCAACAATTTTGTCCACGTCTGTATATATATATAAATTATATAATAATAAGTAAGATTATTCTCATGATCTCATAATAAGATAATTCTCATTTTCTGGAGATTTTAAAGGAGCTACACGTCCTCTCATGGGACATAACTTGTCTGGAGATGTTGTTGTCCGTCCATCATGCTCTAAAGAACTTTTTCTCAGACCTGAGAGGTCTTCATGTTTACATGTTCAGTTTACAACCCAGGGAACCTGAATTTGAGAGTAGACGCACTCTGGAATGGCGACTCAACCCAGAAGAAGTGAAGAAAATATGTATACATCACCCTTTGCTGCTGGTTCTTCTTAAAATACATATTCACAGCTGCCATGTCCACTTCCAGTCTTAAGAAAACAAAAACAAAAGTTCTTCCTCCAATACTGACTGGGAGAAAAAGAGAATGTTGTACAAGGTCAGATAGTTTCTATATTTATAAATGATTTACATATAAATACCTTAATTAATTGACCTAATGTATACAATGTATGTGCTTTGTGTTTTGCTATAGATCAAATTTGGGTATGTGGTGTGTGTAGTTCAATTAGTATTGATTTATATACAATATGAAGAATAAAAATGATGAGACTTTGTTTCATCTTCATTGTTCGTCCTTAAAGCAAAAGTTAATAATTTATATAATAATAATAATAATAATAATAATAATAATAATAATAATATAATTTGATCATTTGACTTTAATGTCAGTTTTATGATAATGAGTGTACATTTCATCCTTGCTTTTTCTCCTTTAGCAACTCATCCATCCACTGTCTTCAACCTGCCCAAGTTCTCCCACATCCACCACACTGCCACCTACAACCTGCTGCACTACATCCACTCCCCCCCCACATCCAACCTGCTACAACCACCTCCCAAGTCTACAACCTGCCCAAGTTCTCCCACACCACCACACCACTGCTGCACTACATCCACTCACTCCAACCTGCCCAAGTTCTCCCACATCCACCACCACTGCTGCACTAATTCCACTGACTCCAACCTGCCCAAGTTCTCCCATATCCACCACCACTGCTGCACTACATCCACTGTCACTCCAACCTGCCCAAGTTCTCCCACACCACCCCACTGCTGCTCCCACACTACATCCACTGTCACTCCAACCTGCCCAAGTTCTCCCACATCCACCCCACTGCTGCACTAATTCCACTGTCCACTCCAACCTGCCCAAGGTCTCCCACACCACCCCACTGCTGCACTACATCCACTGTCTACAACCTGCCCAAGTTCTCCCACACCACCCCACTGCTGCACTACATCCACTGTCTACAACCTGCCCAAGTTCTCCCACACCACCCCACTGCTGCACTACATCCACTGTCTACAACCTGCCCAAGTTCTCCCACACATCCACCCCACTGCTGCACTAAATCCACTGTCTACAACCTGCCCAAGTTCTCCCACACCACCCCACTGCACTGCTACAACCTGCTACATCCACTGTCTACAACCTGCCCAAGTTCTCCCACATCCACCCCACTGCTGCACTACATCCACTGTCTACAACCTGCCCAAGTTCTCCCACATCCACCCCACTGCTGCACTAAATCCACTGTCTACAACCTGCCCAAGTTCTCCCACATCCACCCCACTGCTGCACTACATCCACTGTCTACAACCTGCCCAAGTTCTCCCACATCCACCCCACTGCTGCACTACATCCACATACCCAAATTGTACTCCCAACCTGCCCAAGTTCTCCCACATCCCACCACCACTGCTGTGCTACTGTTCTCTTGTTTTGTTTGTGTACCTCACACACAGTTTCCTATTAAAATCAATAATCACTCTAAAATCTTGTCACTCTATCTTTGTCCGAACAACCCACAAACATACACTGTTATTGTTTCCACACTCCCCTAGGCCTGGCCAAGGTGGGAACGTAACAAGAGAATAGCTGTTTTAACTGTCTCATACTGCAAGCTATCCTCTAAAGACAATGAAGAGCACACTTCCTGGGCTTTTCCCAATGAGCTTACACTGGAATAAGAAAGACCACACATCTTTATGCCAATTTAAGCCTATAGCTATACGCTCAAAAACACTAAAGTAAATGTCTACTCACCCCTTGATCCTGCAGACAAAGACGGTGGAAATGGGTCAAAAAGAGGTAGAGTTGCTCTGGCATCAAACACCGGCTCAAACATCTCTGCAAGCTGTAGTCCCAGAACCAGTATCAACATTTTCCACACCACTAGCAATCTGCTAGCAATAGCTGAATCATCATGTGGGCTTCGAACCCCAAATTCAGAGAGCTTAGCAAGAACCATGTTCCTAATGTCTTTCAATTTCTAACAGGTTGAACAAATGCCTGGAGATCAAAACCTGCCATGACCAGATCCCAGTGACTAAACAATTGCAATAACCAACTCTATACTGTATCTATCCAAACAGATCCCACGTTCCCACCTTGGCTAGGCCTATGGAAGTGTGGAAATGATACCAATGTATATTTGTGGGTTGTTTGGACAGAAATAGGATGAGCAAATTTGAGAGTAATGATTGCTTTTAATAGGAAACTGAGTGGTACACCAACAAAACAAAAGAACAGAAGACACGATTGACAATGCTAGACTACACTAGGCTACACTATCCACAAAATACAAGGGGTGGCACCTGCCCTCTAACCTAGGGTATCTAAACAATTACTAATTCCTACGTGGTGGAATGTAGGAGCTTGCACAGCTGTTCTCCAAACCAAGTGTATAGTATAAACACAAACGAAGCTGCTAGCAACAACATATTAGCCAAAACAAAAAGACAGAGTAGCTAGCAATTAGACAAGAAAGCTAGCAAGAGAGCAAAAATGAAACACACAAGTAGACAAACAATAGCAAACAGCACTCCTCCTTTTTCTTCCTTCCCGTTGGCAGGGTTTCAGGGTGCTACTGTAAAACAGGGTACTCCGCCTCTTGTGGTCAGATCCGAGCTTCCTATTGGTTCAGGGCCACATTCTATCAATCAGTGGCTCCACCTAAAAGAGAGATAAAGGCAGAGCAATTACAAATGATGGGCAGAAAAAAAACATAGAAACAAAACAGAAAATACAAGACAGGTAACATCACCGCTGCCATGTCCACTTCTAGTCTTACGACGGTTGGGTCCAAAAACTGGGAGATGTTTTACAAGGTAAGATAGTTTCTATATTTATAAATGATTTACATATAAATACCTTAATTAATTGACCTAATGTATACAATGTATGTGCTTTGTGTTTTGCTATAGATCAAATTTGGGTATGTGGTGTGTGTAGTTCAATTAGTATTGATTTATATGATTAATATGAAGAATAAAAATGATGAGACTTTGTTTCATATTCATTGTTCGTCCTTAAAGCAAAAGGTTAAAAATAAAATAAAATTAAAAATAAAACGGCACTGTTTGAACTGCTTGCAAGGATCATTGTGCTCATTGTGTTTTAAATCTCATCCATTTTTAAATATGTGCAGTAGAAACCTAAAACACGCTGCGTGCTAATTGTGTTTATTTAATATGCATGTACCTGTTGGACGAGATAAAAAGTCCCTTTGAAAAACTGGTTTCAGTTTAGAGTCTGTCTGAAATTGGAGCTTTACAGAACATTTATGGTATTTGAAAGAATTCTTTATATTAATATTCTTGACTGATCAATGGGCCGAGACCAAATACAAAAGAATTTAATTTGATCATTGACTTTAATGTCAGTTTTATAATGAGTGTACATTTCAGTTTGCGTTCTTCTTTTTTCTCCTTTAGCCGATCGCCCCTTTTGCGTTGACGGAGACCGAAAGTGATTTGCCTTGGGTCCTGCGGCAAGGCTTGTCCCTTCCCAAATTGCAAGTGCCAAGACCATGTGCCAGTCCCATGCCAATTGCCAGTCCCATGCCAATTGCCAGTCCCATGTCAATTGCCAGACCCATGCCAATTTCCAGTGCCATGCCAATTGCCAGACCCATGCCAATTTCCAGTGCCATGCCAATTGCCAGATCCCATGCCAATTGCCAGTGCCATGACAATTGCCAGACCCATGTCCAATTGCCAGTGCCATGCCAATTGCCAGACCCATGCCAATTGCCAGTGCCATGACAATTGCCAGACCCATGCCAATTGCCAGTGCCATGCAATTGCAATTGCCAGTGCCACCAATTGCAGACCCATGCCAATTGCCAGTGCCACGCCAATTGCCAGTGCCACGCCAATTGCCAGTGACACGCCAACTGCCAGTGCCACGCATAAGTACATTTTCTTGGCAGGTATGAACATAGTAAACGAATTCTAGTTGTATATATGTTTTTATGAAATTACCTATTCCTGTGTAAACCCATTTCTTTTTTAATCATTTGAAACGGTCAGGTCTTGGTGTGGGTGCTGCTTCTGCTCTGTCTGTGACGGCAGGATTCTTCTGCGTGTTTCTATTCATCATTCTACGGGTGATAATATAGAACGTATTACTCATGGATTTATTGACATGATTGAAAAGCCCTTCATAGGGCTTCGTTTGTCTGGCTTTATCTATCTATCTATCTATCTATCTATCTATCTATCTATCTATTTTTCTATCTATCTGTCTATCTATCTATCTATCTATCTATCTATCTATCTATCTATCTATCTATCTATCTATCTATCTATCTATCTATCTATCTATCTATATGTCTGTTGTGATGTTATGCAAATGTACTCTTGATTTTTAGCAGTGCTATCGTGTTGCTGGTCCTTTCTGTGGTCTTCTAACTGTAAACTGTGATATGGAAGAGGAATAACAAATCTGCGTGATTGTAACAATTATTCTTAAATTTATCCCTTTACTTGTATGTAGAATCATGTCAAAATAAATGGAATAAAACCTTGTGGAACAAGTTTTCAGAGTGTGTTATGTCTTCTGCCAACTCTCCTACCAACACCTTCATGACATTTCCAAGCTGAATTTTTAATCCAGGAAAGGGTCAAAATGATGGTACACTTTACTGTAATTTACTGACACTTTGTAAAGCATTGGAACACCGGAATGAATTTAAATTGAGAAGATGTTTAACATAGTGACACTTTGGGACATTTCCTGAAGGCTTAAAGACAGTCCTCTTTAAAAGAGCACATGAAATATCATTAATATAGACTCTGGCAAAACATAAAGGATGTACCCAACAAAAACTAGGCACATTAAAGAGAAACAGGAAACAATCACAAATAATTCTAAATGAAGTCCAGCTTTGAAAATAAATAAATAAATAAATATATAGCCACAAACAAAGCACCAAAAACAAGAGTTGGGGCTAAGTCTTGCTTTAAGCCATGGGAAGCCAAGTTCAAGAGTAGAGAAAGATGTGGATAATGTCTTGCCAATATCCATGGAAGTTTTAAATTTTATAAATGCTTTCATCTCAACTATCTTAGTGAACAGTAGCAGGACATGCCAATATTAAAGACGTTTCCAAAATGATTGATGATTATTATTGGTTGAAGACCAATTAAAGATGACATCAATGTGTGTAATGGGGACAGTTGTAGCTCAGTGGTTTAAGGTGCCGGTTACTGATCATACTGATCGGAAGGTCTGTGGTTGGGCCAAACCAAAGTTCTCCCACATCACCCCACTGCTGCACTACATCCACTGTCTACCAACCTGCCCAAGTTCTCCCACACCACCCCACTGCTGCCCTTCTCCCACACCACCCCACTGCTGCGCTACCACAATCCACCTGCTACGTCCACTGTCTATAACCTGCCCAAGTTCTCCCACACCACCCCACTGCTGCACTGTCTACCACCTGTCCACTGCTGCTTCCACGTCCACTGCCACCCCACTGCTGCACACCACCCCACTGTCCACTGTCTATAACCTGCCAAAGTTCTCCCACAACCACCCCACTGCTGCGCTACCACCTGCCCAAGTCCACTGTCTACGTCCACTGTCTACCCCACACACCCCCACTAGTTCTCCCACCCACCACCACTGCCCAAGTTCTCCCACAACCACCCCACCACCCCACTGCTGCACTACGTCCACTGTCTACAACCTGCCCAAGTTCTCCCACACCACCCCACTGCTGCACTACTGTCTACCTGCCCAAGTTCTCCCACACAACCCCACTGCTGCCACTGTCTATAACCACCCCACTGCCAAAGTTCTCCCACACCACCCCACCACTGCTGCGCTACGTCCCACTGTATACCACATGACCAAGTTCCCAAGTTCTCCCATGCCGCACCACCCCACTGCTACTTCTGTCATCCAATGTGTCCCACCCACCCATGCTGCCTAAAGTTCTCCCACAACCCACCCCACTGCTGCGCTACTACATCCTCACTGTACATCCAACCTACAAGCCCAAGTTCTCCCACACCACCCCACTGCCGCATTACATCCAATGTCTATTCATTATTCCAATGAATAACCCAGTTCCCTGAGGGAATGAGATGCTGTATTTGTAACACTTTGAGAACACTTGTGTGAAATCCCATCGCCATGACATGTGCGTTGGACATTGTCATGACAGCTTCAAGTGGAAGTAAGCACGACAGGGATGCAGGCATCTCATTCCATCAAATAATCTGGAGATTTTCCCTTTCAGGAACTCAAGCTACATCAGTTTTGCTGATGTGTGCATTGTGCCTTTTGTGTGAATTATTTACGAGACTAATTTGCTTCCATATATCTACAGTAGCCAGGCTACAACAGGCAAGTAGCTCCTGAACTACTGTACATTGAACCCCCATGTATTTACTGCCTCTTGACTGGTAAGTCTTGGCTGTGTTTATTTTCTTGGCTTGTTAGTGCATATGACTACTTAACACTATTTAAATTATTGATAGCAAAAGTAGTGGATTATAAACAAATAGCTATTGAAGTACGACTAAAGAGTTTTAATAAAATAAAGAGAAATCTTTCAATGGCAACTGAAACTGGGTGGAAACAGGAAACAGAACTGCAGCAGTGGTGGTGGTGTGGGAGAACTTGGGCAGGTAGGTGGTAGACAGTGGTGGATGTAGTGCAGCAGTGGGGTGGTGTGGGAGAACAGTGGACAGTGGTGGTGTGGGAGACTGGGAGGTGTGGACAGTGGGTGGGAGAACTGGGCAGGTTGGGATACCGTGGACTTGTAGTGGTAGTGCAGCAGTGGGGTGGTGGATGTGGGAGAACTTGGGCAGGTTGTAGACAGTGGATGTAATGCGCAGCAGTGGGGTGGTGGTGTGGGAGAACTTGGGCAGGTTGAATACAGTGAACATAGCGCAGTAGTGGGGTGGTGTGGGAGAACTTGGGTAGGTGGTAGACAGTTGATGTAGCGCAGCAGTGGTGGTGATGGTGTGGGAGACCTTGGGCAGGTGGGATACTGTGGACATAGTGCAGCAGTGGGGTGGTGTGGGAGAACGTGGGCAGGTGGTAGACAGTGGATGTAGTGCAGCAGTTGTGTGATGTGGGAGAACTTGGGTTCTGACAAGTATGGAGATCTCCACTGGCTAACACTTGGTTTGGCTAAAACGTCTTTGAGTAGGTAGTCAACTTCCAGGTTGTAGACAGTGGATGTAGTGCAGCAGTGGGGTGGTGTGTGGAGGAGAACTTGGGCAGGTGGTAGACAGTGGACATAGTGCAGCAGTGGGGTGGTGTGGGGTGGTGTAGGTAGTCAACTTCCTGGCTCATTATACCAGTATTTTTACCAAATTGGCATGATACTTGTATATACTTATATATAAGATTAATAATTCCCTTTTGCTGCTCACTGGACAAATGATTAGTGTATAAGGCAGCTCATGCAAACGATTTGATCAGCCTTGAACTAATTGGAATTATGGAAGTCTAGCACTAATAAAAGACAAACTCTGCCCTGACAAATTCATTGTGTTTCTACAGCTGATGAGGTTTCCTCTGTCATGGTAGATATCAGAGCTATGGAAGTTGAATGGGGTACAACACCCAGGATCACACCCAGGGTAGAAAATGGGAGCTTCCCTGGAATGATACACCTTCAATATATAAATGGGGCATACATGGTGAAAATTGTCTCAAGGACTAAAATTATGGGGAACAGCTTTCTTATAATATGCTGTTTTCAGTTTTTGTCTGGGACAACCTTTATGTTTTTATAGCAACTTCTCATATTTTATGGAGCTTTTCATGAAAGCTAGATATGTGGATTTTTTGACTTTCTGGCAGAACTATCAGACATAAAGGACTTCCACCTACCATGTTACACCTACTGCGTGTAGAAAAACAAGCTCCACAAGACTAAACAAACGAGACTTAAAATATTTGCTTTCTCTTGCTATCAATAGCCCTAGATAGCACTCTCTGGGAGTAGAGTGTCGTATGTTGAACTGACTGTGTTATTTCCTAAACTCATGGAGGGGAAGAAACCACTGAAATGCATGCTTATGAGCCCACTGAGAGAGTACTGAATCTAGCAGGTGAGGAAGGAGAAAGGGGCTGTTTCCATTCCGTCTTCAACATCCATTTGTGCCACCGCCAACATCAACCATTTGCATTTACAATTACAGTATTTGGCAGACGTCCTTACCCAAAGCGACTTGAGGGTTAAGGGTCTTGCTCAAGGGCCCACTAGTGGCAGCTTGGTGGTGGTGGGGTTTGAACCCATGATGATCTTCCAGTCCAGAGTCCAACACCTTAACCACTGGGCTACCACCACCTTCCGAACCAGCATAAACATAGAATGCTTACTGAACACACAGAAGTTGATGTTTGCTTCCTGATTGTGACATACCTCATAGGCAACATCACCAAACAACAAAAACAGAAGGCAAAACATGGTAAGTGATCATATCACCCTTTCACACAGGATCTCACCAAAGTCTGGAAGCATGTATCCTGTTAGTGGAATCTTCTGTAAGAACAGCAGCTCTTGTAATGGCAAGAACTTCAAGTCAGTCCCCATAGAGTGAATCTTCCCACCTTCCTAGGATTAAAAAAAAAACTTGATTAGTACAATGTCACTAAACAGATACGGATGTGCTGCTTGTTTACCAGTTTGAGGAATCCCTGGACAAACGTGTTCCTGTTAGCATGCCAAAACGACACCCCCCCTGAGTTTTAAATTGGTCTTTTATGAGGGGTGAGATGCATGTCAACAGAAAGCAGTGAAACCCAATTGCTTATGCTTCCTGCATAGCTTTGGTCAGTTTCATTTTGATGGTGAATTTGGGACGTTGGGACAACCATCCCAGATGATTTTGGAATTTATGGAATGTGGATATACAACTGTATGCATAATTTGTTTGTGACTGTTGTACAACAGGAAAGGTTGCTCTATCACTCCTGCCATGTTGAATTGGTTTGCCAATGATGGTGTTGACACAACACTGTGTTTAGTATGCATTGTCTATAATGATCAAGGCCATATAATGCAAATGGGTTTCTCCCAGTTTTAAAATGGATTAGAGAATGTAAATATTGTCATAAAATCGAACATGTATTGCTGAGTGCCACAGTCACAGCGACCAGAAACAAGAGAGACAGGAGTCGATGCCTTCAATTGTTAACTTGTTCTGTTCTGTTAAATTATCATCCTTGCCATCTCGCCAATTTACACCCACTTTGCCTTCTTGTTATTATTTTGTCTTTACTGACCAGATCTGGGGGCATGGTGGTTTAACACATTCAACTCACACCTCTGGATCGGGGTTCGATTCCCGTCTCCACCATGTGTGTGTGGGATGGAGTTTGCATGTTTCTCCCCATGCCTCAGGGGGTTTTTCTTCAGTTCAATGTAAAAAAAAAGAAAGAAAAAAATCTGCCTATTTATTCCGTTATGGCTCCATCTGCTGTCCCTTAACACACCAATCATCTAATAGATAATGGTATTAGATAGAAGATTGTATTAATGGCTCATATACTGAATCATTACAATTTTCATGAATCTAAAATCATTTCAACTAATATATAAAAAGCACAGAAATAAGGCCACCAGTGTTTCTAAATGTTCTGCTTGCTGGTGGACTGACACTGAACTGATGTTGGTGATAAGAGAAACAGCAATTAAAACAACAAAACAAGGCGAATCACTATTCACTATTTTACGATTATTCATTCTTAATTAAAATATTCTCATAATTCATGAGTTACATTCCATGTGTTTATAACCGTTTATGACTAATTTTTTACTTCATTATATTTCATAATTTTTTAATCTTGGCTTTAAAAAAAAAGAAAGAAAAAAATGATTTATTCCGTTATGGCTCCATTGCTGGTCAAAAACTGTTATCAACAATCTTGATTTTATTCTTTTTTTTACTAATTTTGGCTTTAAAAAAAAAGTGAAATATTAAAAACACTTCTTCTACCACGTCTCCAAAATGTCCTACCTTTAATCTCATTCTAATGGACTCGTTTCTAATTACTGTTTATCCTCATAAATGGACGTACATTTAATAGCATTATTTATTTTTTCATTTTCACTTTTTCGCACATTTTCAATAATTTAACCCCCACCATGATGTCATGAGGTAAATAAACAGTAATAAACAAAAGAACAAATACTGTAATGTGACGCAACGTATGTTAGATATGTGGTTCATGCACAGTAGATGAAAATTGATGAAAATGAAATGTCCGAAGTGGCCAGTCTCTGCTACAATTATTTACAAAGAAGCAGTCACTGAAAATACAACTAATTATTTTCAGTAAATATATACTAATTATATATTTTACGCTATGGATTTTGCAGGCGGAAACGGGACAAATCTTAAATATTGCCAGCCAGAGAAAATAACATATTTTTACAGGAGCGGGAAAGAACTGAAGAACTATTCCCCAAAATCATCAATTAGCCTATTATAATAATTATAATTATAATTCCAGAACCACACAAAATAGCACATGGGACACTTTATACTGGTCACTGTTCATGTTGTGCTTTATACACTGTATTATTCTTTTATTAAGATGTTTTTAATTTTATTTCCATTTATTTATATAAACGCTGCAATATTTCCATTTCTTTTGTCTTTTATGTTTACATGCAGGAGGGTCTGTGTATGCAAACGTGTGTCGTGCTATGTATGTATGTATGCATGTATGTATGTATATGTTCATGTATGTATGTATGTATGTATGTATGTATGTATGTATGTATGTATGTATGTATGTATGTATGTATGTATGTATGTATGTATGTATACATGTATGTATGTATGTATGTATGTATGTATGTATACATGTATGTATCTGTATGTATGTATGTATGTATGTATGTATGTACATGTATGTATGTATGTATGTATGTATGTATGTATGTATGTATGTATGTATGTATGTATGTATGTATGTATGTATGTATACGTATGTATGTATGTATTATTACGTATGTATGTATGTATGTATGTATGTATGTATGTATGTATGTATGTATGTATGTATGTATGTATGTATGCATGTATGTATGTATGTATGTATGTATGTATGTATGTATGTATGTATACATGTATGTATGTATGTATGTATGTATGTATGTATGTATGTATGTATGTATACATGTATGTATGTATGTATAATGTATGTATGTATGTATGTATGTATGTATGTATGTATGTATGTATGTATGTATGTATGTATGTATGATGTATGTATGATGTAGTATGTATGTATGGATCATGTATGTATGTATGTACAGTATGTATGTATGTACATGTATATGTATGTATATGTATGTATGTATGTATGTATGTATGTATGTATGTATGTATACATGTATGTATGGATGTATGTATGTATGTACAGTATGTATGTATGTATGTATGTATATGTATGTATGTATGTGTATGTATGTATGTATGTATGTATGTATGTATGTATGTCATGTATGTATGGTCATGAATGTACATGACAAATACAATTTGCATTTGAATAATCCGATATAAATTTTATTACAATGTATTACAACTAACTAGTTTTGCTCTCAATTGTAAAGACGTTAACAGCTGATAACTAACGGGATTCTGTAACTTTTTTAGTTGTTTTTCCCGTTTGTACCACAAGATGTCGCCATTTTACACCTAATTAGTGCATATTGATTCCTGTGTGGTTTTTAAGTTGGTGTTTTGTGGCCTGTTACTCTGTTTGTCTCGTCCGGTTTCATGTCTAAAACTAGTGTCTATTTTTAATATTCACATTGAACCTTTATTTCACCTTCACATGGAACGTGCATTCAGAAGGGGGTGTTTCAATATCATTATAAACACTACAATAAAAATAAAATAATATATGTTGTGTGTGTGTGTGTGTTGTGTGTGTGTGTGTGTGTGTGTGTGGTGTGTGTGTGTGTGTGTGTATAAAAGTAAAGTAACTGATTACATTTCATTTATTTTTGATTACTTTCATTTGTCCAAAAATTGGTCATGTTTTCTGACATGAAACTGCAAAGTGCTGTTCCTAATTTTTCCGTGTGTGTGTGTGTGTGTGTGTGTGTGTGTGTGTGTGTGTGTGTGTGTGTGTGTGTGTGTGTGTGTGTGTGTGTGTGTGTGCGTCTATTAATGACATGTAGTTTTACTAACAAGCACATTTCATTTGCTTTTTAAGTCACGAGTCAGCGCAAAAAGAAGAGTCGAATAAAATCGCAAACAAATCACCACTAAAACAACTTCCACACATTTTCCATTGTTAAACAACTTCATTGTCTGTCTGTCTGTCTGTCTGTCTGTCTATCTATCTATCTATCTATCTATCTATCTATCTATCTATCTATCTATCTGTCTGTCTGTCTGTCTGTCAGTCTGTCTGTCTGTCCTGTCTGTCATCTGTCATCTGTCTGTCTGTCTGTCTGTCTCTGTCTGTCTGACTGTCGATCTACCTGTCTATCTGAACATCCGTCCATCTATGTCTGTCTCTGTCTGTCTGTCTGTCCATCTGTCCATCCATCTCTGTCTGTATGTCCGTCCGTCCATCTATGTCTGTCTCTGTCTGTCTGTCCATCCGTCCGTCCGTTTTGTCCGAGTAAGGGGTGTATCTCAGTGGTTACTGATCATATTATTAGTTGTTTGAGTCCCGGTTAAGGCTCTTAACACCTGTGTGCACCAGGGGGCGCTGTTTGACGGCTGAATCCTTGCTCTCTGACCCTTTCACTGTTCAACAATTCCCTGTACTGTAATGTTTATGTGACAAATAAAAACTATATAAGAAAAAAAAACAGTAAAGTGTGAATGTGGATGTATTTTTAATTTAGTGAATTGAAACGTGTTCCTGATCTCCGACGTGGATATCGACATGGAGTCGTGTTCATGACGGGATTCCTACGTGACAGGAAGCGATTCTGCCCGGACTTTACCGCCGCTGTTTTCCCTTCGTGCTTGTTCTTGGTGGAATTTGCATTTTAGTTTTGTTTAATGGTTTAATGGTTTAATGGTTTAATGGGATTCAGGTCTGGCCATCGTAGAATATTCCACTATGTGGCATTCAGTAGCTTTCCATGTTTATTACAGGTTAAAGTAATACCATAATATACTGTAGCCATCGTAATATTACCAGTCTCCTATTAAAACCCGCCAAATAGCTGTTTACACCATTAAACACTGTTATTGTATTCTTTCTTTATATATTATACTTTTCACCACAGTAGGAACTTTACAACTTAGTTTGACATTCATATTCTCTATTTATTTTATTAATTATTATTAATATTTTTTTTTAATTCACTTTAATGACATGTTGTAAAAATATATTGAAATAAATAAATAAATAAATAAATAATAAATTGAATAAATTAAAAGTTGAAATTTTTTTTTTTTATTAAAAGGATTTTTATCTTTACTCATGTTTAAAACATTATTTTATATTTTTATATTTTATATTTTTTAGGTTATTTTATTTTATTTTTTTCTCTTCTTAATGTACCATAATGTAATACTTTTCATGTTTTTGATAATATGACACATTTTTAAATTACATATCACACATACTATAACGGTTGTGTGGTTAGCACGTTCGCCTCACACCGCCAGGGTCCGGGTTCGATTCCCGTCTCGGCCATGTGTGTGTGGAGTTTGTGCATGTTCTCTCCTGTTCTCCCCGTGTCTCAGGGGGTTTTTCTCTCCGGTTTCCGTTCTCCGGGTTCTCCGGTTTCCTCCCCCCTCCCCCGGTCCAAAAACATACATGGTAGGTTGATTGGCACCTTGGAAAATTGTCCCTAGTGAAAATTGTCCCTAGTGTATGAATGTGTGTGTGTGTGTGTGTGTGTGTGTGTGTGTGTGTGTGTGTGTAATGCGTCGGCATTCCATCCAGGGTGTCTCTTAATACCCCATTCCATCCTGCCTTAATAATACCCATAGACACCTGAGATAGACACAGACTCCCCGTGACCCGAGGGAAGATCGGATAAAGCGCTAGAAGATGAATGAATGAATGAATGAATTTTATTGCATATTTTACACTGTAAGTGTAAATATGACACAGAAAAGCATAAAGGTTTAATGTATAATGTTCCTCGCACCTTTGAGTGGAGTTACAGTATCATTTACAACAAACATCTATTACATAAAACATTACATACACAAGATTATATCAAATATTTGACTAACATACATGCGTTTAAAATATTTACAGAAACATAATTTAGCTCTTGAAAATAGAATTGGAGTAAATATTGAGTATTATAGTAACAATTTTAATGTAATAATTCCATTTATAATATTATATACTAATGATATATTGGTGTTTATCCATATAGAATCTCCGTTTCGTCTTCATCCTGTGCAGGTGTTGATTACAGTGAATCTCTTCATGGTTTAAGAGAATTCTAGAAAGATTAGAATATTTTAGATTATAATTATGATGTCATTTGTTTATTAATAAACAGATATTAGGGGTTTACTTACTAAATATTGAGGTAGCAGATGAAGTTCATTTTCTCGCGGCAGTTACGGTTCTCCCAGACACCAGCTTGAAGGTTTCGTGCTCCACAGTGGAAAGGTGTTTTGGGGCATGAAGGCATTGAGGGCAGGGGCTCCGCAGTCTGGTTCACCCAGAACCATGAACCATCCATGAAGCGTAGCCCCGTCCAGAAAGTGGGAGTCTGAATGGTGACATTTTTGAGGTTGAAGACAAACTGATCTGTATCTGAGCTGAGGACGATCAGGTCAGTGTAGTGTGTTCTGCAGTACACCAGAGCATCTTCCCAGGTCTTCATCTCCTGCACCACCACCATCTCAGGTGCCCAGCTGTAGCAGAAAACGAACTGACGTGCTGTACAGTCTTGATCATACAAGCGATTATTAATATCCAGCATGCAGAATTCAGATTTAGGATGGTCGATTATCCCATAAAATGCCTTCGTTTCCCCCAATGGGCTTCCATCAGACCAGAGTGTAAAGTCAGTGTCGTTTGGTCTTTTATAAAGTCCAATCCAGGCCAAAACACCTGGATGTGCAGTTGATTGTTTAACAAAATTCGCATATTCCTCTTGTGAGTTAATGGTTGACAGATCCACAGATTTATTCCTGCAGTACGTCTGAGCATCAGACCAGGACATGGGAGATCGTACAAAAGTGTGTTTTCGGTAAAACAATCCCACAACTCCATCAGTCAGAGCCAGAAGGACGAGGCCGGAGAAAACCCACATCGTCTCTCACTGTAACACTCACTGTAACACTCACTGTAACACACTCACTGTAGTACTCACTGTAGCACTCACTGTAACACTCACTGTAACACTCACTGTAACACTCGAGCTCTACAGGAATGAAATTAGTGAAAGAGGAGCAGAAATGAAAATGCAAAGGGTTTTTAATCTGAAGGGAAGGACCATGCAAAGTGTATGCAAGTGTACAAGGCACAGGATTTAAAAAAAATACGTAAAAATGTATTCACAAAAGGAAATTAGAACATATATATATATATATATATATATATATATATATATATATATATATATATATATACACACACAGTTGAGGAGTAACCCGGAACACCGTTACGTAATTTAATTACAAAATAAACAAATAATAAAATTCATTTGTTACAGTTACTGAGAAAATGTGTGTGTAATTAAATTATAGTTACTTATAAAAATGTTCGCCTCACACCGCCAGGGTCCGGGTTCGATTCCCGTCTCGGCCATGTGTGTGTGGAGTTTGTGCATGTTCTCCCCGTGCCTCAGGGGTTTTTTCTCTCCGGGTTCTCCGGTTTTCCCCTCCCTCCCCCGGTCCAAAAACATGCACGGTAGGTTGATTGGCACCTTGGAAAATTGTCCCTAGTGTATGAATGTGTGTGTGTGTGTGTGTGTGTGTGTGTGTGTGTGTGTGATGGGTTGGCATTCCATCCAGGGTGTATCCTGCCTTAATGCCCATAGACGCCTGAGATAGACACAGACTCCCCGTGACCCGAGGGAAGATCGGATATAGCGGTAGAAGATGCAATAAATTAATGAATGTTATGTTATAGTGCCGCCTAGTGGACAAATCACAGTAATCAAATGTAAACATTTGCTTTTAAAAAGTCATTCAAAAATTAGACTACTTATTCGATTTGGAATAGGATCATTTATAATCTTTGATCATCTATTATATTTCCAATGTGTGTGTGTGTGTGTGTGTGTGTTTGTGTGTGTGTGTGTGCGTGTGTGTGCACGTTAATGCAAATTCACAAGCACTAATTGTATTAACGCGCGATTAACCCAGTGTGCATTGCTATGCGTCACGGATCTGCAAATAAACAAATAAAGAAAGACATTTCAGCCGCGTTTACTGTAAACGCGCGTAATGTTAAGACGGAATGTAAAAAGACTTGATAGACGTCTCTTATTTATATATATATATATAGATATATATATATATATATATATATATATATATATATATTATTCCTCATTACAAGTCAAAACATCATGATCATCAAGTCCCATCTGCTTTGTTCAGCACTCAATAGTGCACATCTTACAGTGTCTACTTAAATTGTTTTATTCTATTCTATTTTGTATTTATTTATTGTTTTGGAAAATATTGTCATATAAAGGGTTTTGATGCTTAACCATAAAAAAACATATACATTTATTAAACACAAAGTACAGCACATTCTACAACACTTAATAAATAAAATAATAGTATTAGTGTATAATATAAGCTCTAAACGTGTACATTATTCATTCATTCATTCATTCATCTTCTACCGCTTTATCCGATCTTCCCTCGGGTCACGGGGAGTCTGTGTCCTATCTCAGGCGTCTATGGGCATTAAGGCAGGATACACCCTGGATGGAATGCCAACCCATCACACACACACACACACACACACACATTCATAAACTAGGGGCAATTTTTCCAAGGTGCCAATCAACCTACCGTGCATGTTTTTTTTTAGGACCGGGAAACCGGAGGTTTTTGGACCGGGGAGGAAACCGGAGAACCCGGAGAAAAACCCCCCTGAGGCACGGGAGAGAACATGCACAAACTCCACACACACACACACATGGCTGAGACGGGAATCGAACCCAGGACCCTGGCGGTGTGAGGCGAACGTGCTAACCACCAAGCCATCGTACCCCATCTCTGGTGAGTTCTGCGTTCTGATTGGTCAGAGGATGTTGGTTGATTCTGTGATTGTGGTGCAGGTTTGTATTAATCTTTATATTAAACTTCTATTGCAACAGTTCGTTTAAAAAATAGTTTTATGGGTAATTGTTGAATGGGTTCATGTTCCTCCCGGGTTAAGATGTTTATTACATTTATGATAGAGTTTCCAGCGGCAACGCATTGGATTTGTGTCGCAGTAATTAACGTTGTATAAGACGCATTAAACACAGTGACGTGATGTTACTGGATTCTTTTTCCTTTTACTGTAATGTTTGGAGGGACACGGTGGTTTAGTGGTTAGCACGTTCTCCTCACACCGCCAGGGTCCGGGTTCGATTCCCGTCTTGGCCATGTGTGTGTGGAGTTTGTGCATGTTCTCCCCGTGTCTCAGGGGGTTTTTCTCCGGGTTCTCCGGTTTCCTCCCCCGGTCCAAAAACATGCACGGTAGGTTGATTGGCACCTTGGAAAATTGTCCCTAGTGTATGAATGTGTGTGTGTGTGTGTGTGTGATGGGTTGGCATTCCATCCAGGGTGTATCCTGCTTTAATGCCCATAGACGCCTGAGATAGACACAGACTCCCCGTGACCCGAGGGGAGGGAAGATCAGGATAAAGCGCTAGAAGATGAATGAATGAATGAATGTAATGTTTGGATTGAAAGGAATACTTTTCGAAGTTCCGGTCCGCTGCCACTAGAAGGCGCTCTCACACTTCGCTCCAACCGACGCTGATATTAGAGTCGCACATAAGTCATCACACGGACATCATCAGCATCCCATAATACTCACAGTGTTAAGTGCTGTTAGGATTGATGGGTCACAGGTCATGGTGAGGGTTAATCCTGAGAGAGTTCATTGTTTTTCCCGACTGAGTTTCAAGTCACTGCGTTTTCCCCCGAAAACAAATACAGCAAAATAAATAAATAAACTAATAAATAAGCAAATAAATTAATTAAATTACAAGATTTAATTCTGGAAGTTTCTCTCCCTTTAAAATCATTTACCTTCTATAAAGGTTTAAAAGGAATTAAACAATAAAAATAAAAAAAATAAAAATTTAGAATTTTATTTTTACGTGTTCATGATGACTTTGAAGGGGGCACGGTGGTTTAGTGGTTAGCAACGTTCGTCCTCACACCACCAGGGTCCGGGTTCGATTCCCGTCTCGGCCATGTGTGTGTGGAGTTTGTGCATGTTCTCTCCCCCCGTGCCTCAGGGGTTTTTCTCCGGGTTCTCCGGTTTCCTCCCCCCCGGTCCAAAAACATGCACGGTAGGTTGATTGGCACCTTGGAAAATTGTCTTTAGTGTATGAATGTGTGTGTGTGTGTGTGTGTGATGGGTTGGCATTCCATCCAGGGTGTATCCTGCCTTAATGCCCATAGACGCCTGAGATAGACACAGACTCCCCGTGACCCGAGGGAAGATCGGATAAAGCGCTAGAAGATGAATGAATGAATGAATGAATGATGACTTTGGATTTAAAAAACAAAGTAAAATGTTTTTATTACAAGCTATTTCTTTATAAAGAATTACAAATATTTTTTTTAAAGACTTACCATTCATCAAGTTTTAAAAGTGGTCCGAAAAATCAAGAAATCAACAAAAGTAGTTTTATTTAAAAACATTAAAATCATTTCAATAAATCTATTCCAATCTAAAGTCAAAAAAGGTCCAATTTTTCTCTTTTTCTGCTCTTAAAATAAAATAAAAAAATAAAAATAATTTTGCAAATCAAGCAAAAAATAAATCATGATCTTATACAACAACTAATGTTTTATTAAACTTTAATTCCATCCACATAATGTTCTAAAATCACATGTTTTATATTTTAAAAGCTATAAGATGAAATCATGATTAATTACTTGACGCTAATTTTTCTTTAATTTTAAAATGTGTAATATTTAACATATGTAATATTTAATATATGTAATATTTCATTTGTAATATTTAACAGTTTTAGTAAACTTTTATGTCATATAGATTTTGTTCATTCTTTAAAATATATATCTCACGGCCAAAAAAATTGCAAGATTAATAATTAAATAAAAAGTAAAAAAAAAAAAAAAACAACATTTGTTTACTTAAAATGAAATTGTACACTACAGCTTTAAACACAGGAACAAAAAAAAAATAACATTAATAAATGAACGTTTAAATGTGTATCATTCATTCATTCATTCATTCATTCATCTTCTACCGCTTTTATCCGATCTTCCCTCGGGTCACGGGGAGTCTGTGCCTATCTCAGGCGTCTATGGGCATTAAGGCAGGATACACCCTGGATGGAATGCCAACCCATCACACACACACACACACACCACACACACACACACACACACACACACACACACACACATTCATACACTAGGGACAATTTTCCAAGGTGCCAATCAACCTACCGTGCATGTTTTTGGACCCGGGGGAGGAAACCGGAGAACCCGGAGAAAAAAAAACCCCCTGAGGCACGGGGAGAACATGCACAAACTCCACACACACATGACCGAGACGGGAATCGAACCCGGACCCTGGCGGTGTGAGGCGAACGTGCTTAACCACTAAACGCCACCGTGCCCCACTTAAATGTGTATCCATTATAACAAAAATAATAACTGTAACAGCTAAAACGCTTTATTCCTCTTATATCACATCATACTTCAAATTCCTTCCATCTCCTTATTTATTATACTGTATATTCGTCCTGTTATTGATTACTGAATGTTTATTTTGTCACTTTGTATATAAATGATGCTCCCTGATTGTTTCCACAATTATTGTGTGATTATATCCGCATCAGAACGAAGTGTGTGTGTGTGTGTGTGTGTGTGTGTGTGTGTGTGTGTGTGTGTGTGTGTGTGTGTGTGTGTGTGTGTGGTGGAAATCTGCTCACTCAGCACAATCCGATCTCAGCGATGACCTTTTAAGTGTTTCTCTGGAATGAAAATGAAAGCAGAGAGGGTTTAGTCCGAGCCGAGACTGGAACGCGACCAGCTCGGAAGGGAAATGCCGTCTTTACTTTCACTGATTAAAGAAAGGGAAGAAATCCTTCACTCGAGTGACGCCTGTTCTCTTAAAAAAAAAAAAAAAAAAAAAAAAAAAAACGCTTCACAGTTCATTTTTCATTGTAGCTAACGTAGCTAATGTCGCTATCGTAGGCTAACAGGGTAACAGGAGCGCGAGGGCGTGTCGTTGGTTTCGAATTCACTCTGGGAAGTTGTTTTATGTCTCAAACATTCCGGCTGGATCACTTTTGTTCGGTGTCGGAAACGACTCGGGTAAAGAGGGAAAGGTTAAGACTGTACGTTAGAAGTGATACACCATACACATTCACCACAACGGTGTTTAACAGCGCTCGGCTCCGGAGCGCTACGGACAAGATCTTACTATTAATCTTACTATCACTACTGATCTGCCCGATTACTACGAAATACTTAATTAACAATTACTGATCACTATTGATCCTGATAACCAATCACTGATCACTATTGATCCTGATAACCAATCACTACACCACTGATCACTACTGATCACTACTGATACCAATGATCCTACTGATCCTGAACCAATCACTGATCACTATTGATCATTATAACCAATCAGATCCTGATCACTGACTGATCACAAGGACTAATCAATGATCTCAACTGATCACTGTTAACCAATTACTGATCTCTCTTAATCATCACTGAATCACTACTGATCACTATTTACTACGATCTTAATTAACAATGATAACCAATCACACTATTGATCATTATAACCAATCACTGATCACTACTGATCACAAGGACTAATCAATGATCGCAACTGATCCTGTTAACCAATTACTGATCTCTCTTAATCATCATAAACAATCACTGATCACTACTGATCTGTTTTGACCGATTACTGATTACTACGAATACTTAATTAACAATTACTGATCACTATTGATCCTGATAACCAATTACACACTATGATCACTATTCACCAATGATCCTGATAACCAATTACTGATCATCACTATTGATCCTGATAACCAATTACTGATCACTGATCACTATTCACTATTGATCCTGATAACCACTGATACACTGTTCGGACAAGATCTTCCTCTCCAAACCTGCCGATACTGTATGATCAATTACTGATCACTATTGATCCTGATAACCAATTACTGATCACTATTGATCCTGATAACCAATTACTGATCACTATTGATCCTGATAACCAATCACTGTTCAGACAAGATCTTCCTCTCCAAACCTGCCGATACTGTATTAATGATCATTACTGATCAATTACTGATCACTATTATTGATCCTGATAACCAATCCTAATTACTTCTAGATCTGTTATCACTGATCTGATAACCAACATTGACCTGATAACCAATTACTGATCACTATTGATCTGATTCTGATAACCAATCACTGTCATCACCACAATTACATCACTATTGATCATTATCAATCACTGATCACCACTGATCCTGACTAATCAACTCCAAACTGATCTGATCCGATCTGTTTTGATCGATTACTACGAATATTAATACTAACAATTACTGATCACTATTAATCCTGATAACCAATCACTGTTCGGACAAGATCTTCCTCTCCAAACCTGCCGATACTGTATGATCAATTACTGATCACTATTGATCCTGATAACCAATTACTACTGATCACTACAAGACCTTCCTCTCCAAACCTGATCTGTATACTGATAACCATAACAATCACTAATTACTAGATCTTTTCACGACAACAGATCCTTCCTGATAACTCCAATCACTACTGATCCAATAACCAATCACTGATACTGATATGATCAATCACTGATCACTACTGATCACTACTGATCACTAACCTGATCCTCACTGATCCCAACTGATACTGCCGATAACCATGATCACTGATCACTGATCACTATTGATAACCCATCACTGATACTTACTGATCCTGATAACCACTACTGATCACTATTGATCCTGATAACCAATCACTGTTCAGACAAGATCTTCCTCTCCAAACCTGCCGATACTGTATGATCAATCACTACTGATCACTATTGATCCTGATAACCAAACACAATTAATAGAGTCTTCATTTGATCATTACAGCACAATACTGATCCTGATAACACTACTTGATCCTGATAACCAATCACTACTGATCACTACTGATCCTACTGATAACCCATCACTGATCACTCTCCTCTCCACTGATCTGTAGGATCCAATACTGATCACTACTGATCTGATAACTGATAACCAATCACTATCATTAATAGATATTGAACCTGTCTTCATTTGTCACGTAAACATTACAGCACAATTACTGATCACTATTTGATCATTATAACCAATCACTGATCACCTACTGATCACAAGATCACTACTGACTAATCAATCACTACTGATACTGATAACAACTAATCTGATACTGTAACCAATAACCAATCACTGATCTCTATTAATCATCATAACCAATCACTGATCACTACTGATACGATCTGTTTTGACCGATTACTGATTACTACGAATACTTAATTAACAATTACTGATCACTATTGATCCTGATAACCAATTACTGATCAATATTGATCCTGATAACCAGTCACTGTTCGGACAAGATCTTCCTCTCCAAACCTGCCAATACTGTATGATCAATTACTGATCACTATTGATCCTGATAACCAATTACTGATCACTACTGATCCTGATAACCAAACTTACTGATCACTACTGATCCTGATAACCAATCACTGATCACTACTGATCCTGATAACCAATCACTGATCACTACTGATACTGATAACCAATCACTGATCACTACTGATCCTCACTGATAACCAATCACTGATCACTACTGATCCTCATAGCCAATCACTGATCACTACTGATCCTCATAGCCAATCACTGATCACTTCTGATCCTCATAGCCAATCACTGATCACTACTGATATTTTATGATTTATCATTTATTATCCTGATTGATATCTGGTAAATATTAATCCTGATAACCAATTACTGATCAGTATTGATCATTAGAACCAATCACTGATCACAACTGATCCTGTTAACCAATCACTGATCTCTCTTAATCATCATAACCAATCACTGATCACTACCGATCTGTTTTGACTGATTAACGATTACTACGAATACTTAATTAACAATTACTTGATCACTATTAATCCTGATAACCAATCACTGTTCATTATGGATCCTTACTTACCAATCACTGATCGCAAGTAATACTGATATCCAATCACTGATCACTATTGATACTGATAGCTAATCACTGATCACAAGTAATACTGATATCCAATCACTGATCACTATTGATACTGATATCCAATCACTGATCACTATTGATACTGATATCCAATCACTGATCACTATTGATACTGATATCCAATCACTGATCACAAGTAATACTCATATCCAATCACTGATCACTATTGATACTGATATCCAATCACTGATCACAAGTAATACTGATATCCAATCACTGATCACTATTGATACTGATATCCAATCACTGATCACAAGTAATACTGATATCCAATCACTGATCACTATTGATACTGATATCCAATCACTGATCACAAGTAATACTGATATCCAATCACTGATCACTATTGATACTGATAGCTAATCACTGATCACAAGTAATACTGATATCCAATCACTGATCACTATTGATACTGATATCCAATCACTGATCACTATTGATACTGAT
>JACRUU010000030.1:37500-42303 GCA_030449085.1 Kryptopterus vitreolus
AACGGTGGAAGGATGGAATGGAAAAGGTGCAAGTGGAGAATGGAAGAGAAGTGCTGGGAAGGGTGGATGGATGGAGAAGTGGATAAAAGAGTGCAGGAAGGGCAGAGTGGGAAGGGTGGAGCGGTGGATGAAGTGGAGAAGTGGAGAAAAGAGTGAATGGGAAGGGTGGAGCAGGCGGAGAAGTGGAGAAGATGGAAGAAGTGGAGGGTAAAAGAGGGATGAACGGTGGAACTGGATGGAGAAGTGGAAGAAAAGAATGTGGGGGGTAGGGTGGAGAATGATAAAAGAATGGAAGGATGGAATGATGGAGTGGATAAAAGAATGTGGGAAGGGTAGAATGAATGGAGAAGTGCATAAAAGAGTGTGGGAATGGTGGAGCGGGTGGAGAAGTGGATAAAAGAGTGCAGGAAGGGCAGAGTGGGTGGAGAAGTGGATAAAAGAGTGCAGGAACGGTGGAATGGATGGAGAACGGTGGATGGATGGAGAAATGCTATAAAAACATATGTATTTATATTTATTTGTAAATAAGAACAAACAAATGATTACTATATAATTACTGCATTATTAATGCAATGCGGTGTGTTACGATTGGTCTGATAGCTGTACAATGATTGCAAACACAAAGGTGGCGTCTGATTGGCTGTGAGAAACGTTTATGATTGGCCGAAAACTCTGCTGAAAACGCTTCTGATTGGCTGAGAGAAATGTGAACGTGCTTAACGTGATTAATGTGATTGCCAGGGACCAGCTGGTCTAACAAGACACTGAGCTGCTGTTCCTCTCACGGCCAGTAGGAGTCACTGTGGTTATATAAAAAGTCACACATCTACTGCTCACTTTATTCGTCCATTTAATCCCTTCATCATTATTTCACGTGAGGGATTTTTTAAAACTATATATAATATATAATTATATATAATATATATATATATATATATATATATATATATATATATAGAGATATATATATAAATATAAATTAAAACACTGAACATTCTTTATTTATTTATCATCTCAATTTACACCTAAACATTATTTTTAGATTCTATTAACTTTTATTTCTCTAAGAACAAGGAAGATGGTTATCTGTGATATATGAGTGTTAATCGACAGCTAATACACAAATTAAGCCTGTGTGTGTGTGTGTGTGTGTGTGTGTGTGTGTGTGTGTGTGTGTGCATGGTCAGGTCCGTTTCCTTGAAAGTTTATTATCAACCTCTTTAATCTGATCCACGGCAACGTTTATTGGATCCCTCAATTCGGCCTTTCATCCCACCATCGCTCGCTATTCAAATCCGTGCGGCTGCTGGTCACCGTCATTAATAATAGAGGGATGGTATGGAAATCATAAACACACACACACACACACACACACACACACACACAACACACACACACACACACACACACACACCCTGATGCTTTCCAAGTTACCGATCAAGAGACGATGACGCATGCAAAAACACACAATAATATTTAACAGTAACGTGTTAGGAGTGTGTGTGTGTGTGTGTGTGTGTGTGTGTGTGTGTGTGTGTGTGTGTGTGTGTGTATGTGTGGTTAAAAAGCCACACTCGGTTGGTCTTTGCGATATTGAGTGGTTTTATTGTGAGCTGCTTCCACGTTTCTTTCAATCTTCATTATGCGCCTTCTGGAATCTTCATAGTGAAAGTTTCAGTGAA
This sequence comes from Kryptopterus vitreolus, assembly GCA_030449085.1. Taxonomy (NCBI): domain Eukaryota; kingdom Metazoa; phylum Chordata; class Actinopteri; order Siluriformes; family Siluridae; genus Kryptopterus; species Kryptopterus vitreolus. Next base: position 39,183 of record JACRUU010000030.1, read on the forward strand.
AGTTCCGGAATTTTTAGCATGAAAGTCTGGAATCTTTACAAAAAAAGTTCTGGAATCTTTACAAAAAAAGTTCTGGAATTTTACAAAAAAAGTTTATAATAAAGGTTCTTTAATAAAGCTTTAATCTTTACAATGAAAGTTCTGGAATCTTTACAATGAAAGTCCTGTAATCTTTAAAACAGAAGTTCAGGAATCTTTATAATGAAAGTTCTTGAATATTTCAAATAAAAGTCCTGGAATCTTTACAATACAAGTTCTGGAATCTTTACAGTAAAAGTTCTGGAATCTTTACAATGAAAGTTGTAATCTTTAAAACAGAATCTTTACAGTTAAAGTTCTGGAATCTTTACAATAAAAGTTCTGGAATCTTTACAGTTCTGGAATCTTTACAATGAAAGTTCTGGAATCTTTCAAATAAAAATCTTTACAGTTAAAGTTCTGGAATCTTTCAAATAAAAGTTCTGGAATCTTTACAATACAAGTTCTGGAATCTTTACAATGAAAGTCCTGTAATCTTTAAAACAGAAGTGTGTTAAAGTTCTGGAATCTTTACAATACAAGTTCTGGAATCTTTACAGTTAAAGTTCTGGAATCTTTACAGTTAAAGTTCTGGAATCTTTACAGTTAAAGTTCTGGAATCTTTACAATACAAGTTCTGGAATCTTTACAATGAAAGTCCTGGAATCTTTATAAAAAAAAGTTCTGGAATCTTTACAATACAAGTTCTGGAATCTTTACAATGAAAGTTCTGGAATCTTTATAATAAAAGTTCTGAAATCTTTACAGTAAAAGTTCTGGAATCTTTACAATGAAAGTTCTGGAATCATAAACACACACACACACACACACACACACACACACACTCACAAACACACACAACACCCTGATGCTTTCCAAGTTACCGATCCAGAGAAGATGACGCATGCAAAAACACACAATAATATTTAACAGTAACCGTGTTAGGAGTGTGTGTGTGTGTGTGTGTGTGTGTGTGTGTGTGTGTGTGTGTGTGTGTGTGTGTGTATGTGTGTGTATGTGGGTTAAAAAGCCACACTCGGTTGGGGTCTTTGCAATATTGAGTGGTTTTATTGTGAGCTGCTTCCACGTTTCTTTCAATCTTCATTATGCGCCTTCTGGAATCTTCATAGTGAAAGTTTTAGTAAAAGTTCCGGAATTGTTAGCATGAAAGTTCTGGAATCTTTACAAAAAAAGTTCTGGATTTTTTATAATAAAGGTGCTTTAATATTTACAATGAATGTCCTGTAATCTTTAAAACAGAAGTTCTGTAATCTTTACAGTTAAAGTTCTGGAATCTTTACAATGAAAGTTCTGGAATCTTTACAATGAAAGTTCTGAAATCTTTACAATAAAAGTTCTGGAATCTTTACAATAAAGTTCTTTAAGTTCTGGAATCTTTACAATGAAAGTTGTAATCTTTAAAACAGAAGTTCTGTAATCTTTACAGTTAAAGTTCTGGAATCTTTACAATGAAAGTTCTGGAATCTTTACAATAAAGTTCTGGAATCTTTACAATAAAGTTGTAATGTCTAAAAAGTTCTGGAATTTCTTGAATTAAAGTCCTGGAATCTTTACAATACAAGTTCTGGAATCTTTACAATGAAAGTCCTGTAATCTTTAAAACAGAAGTTCTGAATCTTTACAAAAGTTCTGGAATCTTTACAATACAAGTTCTGGAATCTTTACAATGAAAGTTCTGGAATCTTTACAGTTAAAGTTCTGGAATCTTTATAATGAAAGTTCTGGAATCTTTACAATAAAAGTTCTGGAATCTTTCAAATAAAAGTTCTGGAATCTTTACAATTGAAGTTCTGGAATCTTTACAATGAAAGTTCTGGAATCTTTCAAATAAAGGTTCTGGAATCTTTACAATAAAAGTTCTGGAATCTTTATAGTCTGAATCTTTAGTTCTGGAATCTTTAGCAGGAAAGTTCTCACATCCTCAGTGTGAAGGTTTTGGAATCTATAACATGAAGATTGTGTGTGTGTGTGTGTGTGGGTGTGTGGGTGGGATGTGTGTTATCAAAGTTATATAAATATAATGGATGTAGAAAATTCTCTATTGATCATGTTGAAAGATCTCGAAGTCTCACATTGGTTAAATTCAGGATTTTAAATCAACACCAGAAAATCCTCTAATGCAGGTAAATAAAAACAAAACAAAATGACGCTGGGTTATTGATCAGAAGGTTGTGGGTTCGAACCCCGCTATCACCATGATGCCACTCTTGGGTCCTTGAGCAAAGCCCTTAACTCTCTGTTCTCCAGGGGGCGCCGTATCATGTCTGACCCTGCGCTCTAACCCCAACTACCAACAACAACCAATCTGGATATTGCATGCAGAGAAACAATTTCACTGTGCTGTAATGTTTATGTGACAAATAAACACTATTAAACACTATTAAACACTATTCTATCTCTACCGACTTGTGTTGCATAAATAATCGTTGTTTTTTTTTCTGGGGAAATTTGCGAACCTCATCATCATATTATAAATAAAGCCGACATTTGTAGCAGCTGAAGAATATGTGGTTGATTTATCTGTAAATAATGTAAAGTGGTTTATTTACATTAAAACAATAGTGAAGGATAAAAAAAAACATAATAATGTAGTGAAACTGGGATCATGGGAAAAAGCAAAGCGACACCAACGTGAGGTGGAGTTAGGTGGATAAGCCTCTGGACCGGAAGTTCACATACCAGCACCACCAAGCTGCCACTAGTGGGCCCTTAAGCAAGGCCCTTAACCCTCTGCTAAGCCGCTCTCGATAAGAGCGTAATGTAAACGTAAGCGATCCCAATCAATGAAAAAGCAGAAGAAAAGAAAATAGTAATGTTGAGCTGAAGGTGTCTCGTTTATGACTCCAAAATGTATAATTATTACTAAATATTAATATTCATATTATGAGGACCTACAATTAGCAACATAAAAAACCCAACAATGTGAATTTATTTTAAAATGGTTTAAAATATATATTTCCATAAAGATTCAGACTAAAAGGGGGGAAAGACATGGGAAGGGGATGAAGAATCCGAGCGAGAGCCCTTGCAAAAAGAATAAGAAGAAGGAAGAAGAAGATAAGGGAAGAACAATAAAGAAGAA
>JACRUU010000030.1:42803-45303 GCA_030449085.1 Kryptopterus vitreolus
GAGAGATTGAGAGAGAGAGACAGAGAGAAAAGAAAGAAAGCGAGAGAGAGAGAGAGAGAGAAGAAAGAAAGAGAGAGACATAGAGAGAGAATAAAGAGAGAGAGAAAATTAAGAGAGAGAGAGAGAGAGAGAGAGAGAGAAGAAAGAAAGAGAGAGATTAAGAAAGAGACAGAGACAGAGAAAAGAAAGAAATATATATAGAGAGAGAAGAGATAGATTCTAGACAGAGAAAATATATAAGAAAATATATATATTAGAAAGACATAAAGAGAAATTAAGAAAGAGAGAGAGAACAAGATAGAGACAGAGAGAGAGAGAAGAGAGAGAGAGAGAGAAAGAGAAAGAATACATAAATAAATAAACATTTCCTGTGTTTGTGTTTATAGATTATTTGGAGTGTAAAACTGAAAGGATAAAATCAGGATGACACGGAGGATTTTGATTGGCTGTCGTGACCTCGGATTCACCGTCAGTGTTTCGGGAAAAAGAACGAAGGAACGGAAAACGAGGCGGCAAAATAAGGAATGATGTTTGACTGCCGTCGTCGTGGAGTCCTGAAACACTTTCCATTCCAGAACAACATTCCCAGGAAATTCCCAAACTTCCCGTGACGGCGTGACGGCGTGACGGCGTGACGGCGTGACGGCGACGCCCCGCTCGGAAAACCAGGAAGTGGTTCTGCGCTTAAGAACTTCCGAGGAGGAAACGACATGTGAAGGGTCACAAATCAAGTGCAGATCCATCACTGATAAACACCATCACACTCTCATCGAAACTGTACTGGTTTTAATGGTCTTAATGGAATGTGTTTACTGATTATTATTATAGGAATTATAATGGTTTTAATGGTTGTAATGGGTTTGGCTTTGTTTTGTTTGTAATGGTTGTAATGGTAATTAGCATGGATACAAAAGTTCTAATGGGATCTATATTGGTTTTAATGGTTATAATCCAATTTCCTATTATTTTTAATGGTTGTAATGGGAATTGTATAGGTTTTAATGGTTGTAATGGGAATTGTATAGTTTTAATGGTTATAATGGGAATTGTATAGGTTTTAATGGTTGTAATGGGAATTGAATAGTTTTTTAATGGTTGTAATGGGAATTGAATAGTTTTTTAATGGTTGTAATGGGAATGGCATATATTTTAATGCTTATATTGGGAATAATATAGGTTTTAATGGTTGTAATGGGAATGGCATATATTTTAATGTTTATAATGGGAGTAGTATTAATTTTAATGGTTGTAATGGGAATGACATATTTTAATGCTTATAATGGGAGTAGTATTAATTTTAATGGTTATAATGGGAATTGTAGAGGTTTTAATGGTCATATTGAGAATTTCATAGTTTTTTTACTGATTGTAATGGGCGTTCTATAGGTTTTAATGGTTGTAATGGGAATTCTGTAGGTTTTAATGGTTATAATGGGAATTGTGTCAGTTTTAATGCTTTGTAATGGGAATTGTGTCAGTTTTAATGGTTTGTAATGGGAATTGTGTCAGTGTTAATGGTTTGTAATGGGAAGTGTATAGATTTTAATGGTTATAATGGGAATTGTATAGTTTTTTACTGGTTGTAATGGGAATTATATAGGTTTTAATGGTTATAATGGGAATTGTATAGGTTTTAATGGTTATAATGCAAATTGTGTCAATTTTAATGGTTATAATGGGAATTGTATAGGTTTTAATGGTTATAATGCAAATTGTGTCAATTTTAATGGTTATAATGGGAATTGTGTAGATGTTAATGGTTTGTAATGGGGATTGTGTTGGTTTTAATGGTTATAATGGGAATTCTGTAGGTTTTAATGGTTATAATGGGAATTGTTAAAGCTTTCTCCACCGATCCAGCAGAACGAATGGGTTTACTGGTTACCGGCTAATGGTTTGTAAAGGGATTTGTAAGTGAAACCATTTGCACTATTTAAGTCATTTTAAAGCACTTATTCGTGAGCGAAAGGGAAACAAAACGCCGAGTGTAAAAACACGGAGATCAACAACGGCAACAACACAAGCGGCGATTGTCTGCGTGTCGCTTCCTCATGAAGGCGCTTTTTGTGTTTGCGAGGTCGCTCAAGGAGAACAGCGTGCACTGGGATTCACATGACAACCAAAGCAACACCGTGTGTGTGTGCGTGTGTGTGTGTGTGTGTGTGTGTGTGTGTGATCATGCCTTCATGGATCACTGAATGCAGAGCTACTAACATTCCTCAGCGTTCAAAGCTCCGTATGATTTTTGGATCAGAAAACAGCTCATGGCGCGATAAAGATCTGTCAGATGTGTGTTTTCCTATAAGAGTGTTTTATTCCTTTTACACCGCAGCAAACACACAGTGATACGGTACACATCACGGTTAAAAGATTACCATGTGACTATAGAGAGGTTTGATTTGAAGGATAATATATATATATATATATATATTATATATATATGGGGTCACGGTGGTTTAGTGTTTATCACGTTCGCCTCACACCACCAGGATCCCCGGTG
>JACRUU010000030.1:55303-62803 GCA_030449085.1 Kryptopterus vitreolus
GGACCAGTTGATATTCGTGGATGATATTGTGCTAAAAATATGGGAGGGGTGTAGTTCAAGGCTACCGATCAGAAGGTCTGGGGTTCGAGCCTCGGATTCGCCAAGATGCTACACATGGGTCCTTGAGCAAGGCCCTTAACCCTCTGTGCTCCAGGGGGCGCCGTATCATGCCTGACCCTGATTTTACGATTTCGCCTCGGTTTGGCACAGTGAGCTTCCGTAGTTCTCCGCCTCCCGTCCCGGCGTTACACTCGAGAAATACCAAATACAATGTGGAATCCAAAGAGCTCGTTTCCGAGAGGGGGCGGAGTTTCATCAGTCATATGGAAACGGTTCGAGGTTCAGACGTTCAACAAACCAAAACCCCTCTGTAACATTTATCTAAAGTTTGTAAAGGAAGCTGCGACGACTCGTTTATTCCGAACACAAGGACGTGTTGCAGATGTATCATAGGAATGTTATAGGTGTTCTACAAGCATGTCATAGCCATGTCACAGTGATGCTATTGTTGTAGGCATGCCATTGGTGTGTTATGGGCTTGTCATAAGCATGATATACTTTTTAAAAAACTTTTTTTAAGGATTTTAAAGGGATGTTCGAGGAATATTACTGAGATTCCCATGTGTCGTAAGCATGTCATAGGTGTGCTGCAGGCATGTCATATGTATATATCATGTTGTATTGTGGGTGCGTCATAAAAATGTTATTGTAGATTTGTCCTAGACGTAGGTTTGCCACATGTGAGTCGTTCCCAGGTGTATCAACGAGATGTCGTAGGCATGTCATAGGTGTGCTGCATGCAGGTCATAGGTATATATCATGTTGTATTGTGTATGTGTGTCATAAACATGTTATTATAGATTTGTCCTAGACATAGGTTTGCCATACTACATGCCTATGTGTCTATGGCATGTCATAGGTATATATCATGTTGTATTGTGGGTATGTCATGAACATATTATTGTAGATTTGTCCTAGAGTCTTTACTTGGTGTATCAAGGGCATGTCATATGTAAGAATATCATAAGCATGTCATAGGGATGTCAGAAGGATATGTTGCATGTCATAGGGATGTCAGAAAGATATGTTGCAGATATAGTATGCAGTCATATAGTAAACAGCCCTCATGACCATTGATGTATGCTTGATCATAGGCATAGGAATGCTGGAGAGGTGTCATTGTATGTCATTGGTATGTCATACGTCCCCTGCAAGCATGTCACAGTGAAGTTATTGTTGTAGGCATGCCATTGGTGTGTTATGGGCTTGTCATAAGCATGATATACTTTAAAAAAAATTTTTTAAGGATTTTAAAGGCATTTCCAAGGAATAGTACTGATATTCCTATGTGTCGTAGGCGTGCTGCAGGCATGTCATATGTATATATCATGATGTATTGTGGGTGCATCATAAACATGTTATTGTAGATTTGTCCTAGACGTAGGTTTGCCATACGACATGCCTATGTGTCATAGACATGTCACATGTGTGCTGCATTCATGTCATAGGTATATATTATGATGTATTGTGGGTGCGTCATAAACATGTTTTTGTAGATTTGTTCTAGACGTAGGTTTGCCATAAGTTTGCCATACGACATGCCTATCTGTCATAGCCATGTCATAGCCATGTCATAGTTGTGCTGCATGCATGTCATAGGTATATATCATGTTGTATTGTGGGTGCGTCATAAACATGTTTTTGTAGATTTGTCCTAGACTTGAGTTTGCCACAGGTTTGCCTATGTGTCATAGACATGTCATAGGTGTGCTGCAGGCGTGTCATAGGTGTATATCATGTTGTATTGTGGGTGCATCATAAACATGTTTTTGTAGTTTTGTTCTAGACGTAGGTTTGCCATAAGTTTGCCATACGACATGCCTATCTGTCATACCCATGACATAGGTGTGCTGCAGGCATGGCATAGATATATTATGATGTATTGTGGGTGCGTCATAAACATGTTTTGTAGATTTGTCCTAGATGTAGGTTTGCCATACAACATGTCTAGGTGTCAAAGACATACCATAGGTGTGCTGCAGCCATGTCATAGGTATATATCATGTCGTATTGTGGGTGCGTCATAAACGTGTTATTGTAGATGACATGTTAATGACATGTCATAGAGTTGTCATAGTGTCACAGATGAAGTTTGGAGGATGATCCCGTGTTTTATTCGTTACTGACCCATCCAGACTTCTCCGAACTGTCCCTGTCCCAGACGTCTCTCCAGCTTCAGCGACTCGCGTGAAATCTCCCACTCGTCCTGCCACCACGGCTTCTGCGGCATTCGCGTCTGGCACGGCTTCACCAGACGCGTACACAAACCGTCTGCATCTCCTGCACGGCGAACGAAAGAGAAAAGAGAGCAAGTGAGAACAATGCTCAAGGTTTTGGAAGCGAAAGATCTCTTTGATGACACAGGAAGTGATATATGGTGAAGGGGGGGGGGGGGGGGGGGGGTTTCAGCATGCAGGAGTGAAGCCACAACGCTGACGGAAACCGAGCGAAGTGTTTCAGCTCTTTGAAGGTCTCCGAGCTTCGTCTTTCTCGAGCTGCAAGGTTTTATTCCATTGTAGGGGTGAGAGAGTGAAATCGTGGCCGTCTTACTCAAACGAGAGTGTGGGTTTTTTCGTCATGTCACGTGCACCAGAGATATAGAGAGAGCGTAACGAGGCGTGATACGACTTTCAGACGAAGGATTTTCTTCAATAAAAGGTTCAAATCCAATCCAAGCCTGGTTTTCAGGGCTGTTGTCGTATGGCGTCTATGAAGTGTCAGATCTAGGGGTTATGAAGTGCTGACACTGGAGATCCATTCCAAAAATGTTGGCATAGGGATGTCCGAGAGGTGTCATTGCTGTGTCATTGGCTTGTCGTATAGGCATGGAATAGGACTGTCAAAGAAGTGTCATTGCTGTGTCGAAGATGTGTCATAGGCATGTCATAGACATGAGAGAGGTGTCATTGCTGTGTCGAAGATGTGTCATTAGCTTGTCATAGGCATGTCATAGACGTGAGAGAAGTTTCATTGCTGTGTCGAAGATGTGTCATAGGCATGTCATAGTCATGAGAGAGGTGTTATTTCTGTGTCGGAGATGTGTCATTAGCTTGTCATAGACATCTCAGTGGCTTTGTATAGGCAATGGAATAGGACTGTCAGAGAGGTGTCATTGTTGTGTCGAAGATGTGTCATAGGTATCTCATAGGCATGTCGGAAGCATTGTGTAAGTATGGCATAAGGATGTCGGTGAGGTGTGGGTATGACATAGGCATGTCAGAGGCATGTCGGAAGCTGTGTATAGGCATGGAATAGGACTGTCAGAGAGGTGTCATTGCTGTCTCGAAGATGTGTCATAGGCATGTCATAGACATGAGATAAGTGTTATTTCTGTGTCGGAGATGTGTCATTAGCTTGTCATAGACATCTCAGTGGCTTTGTATAGGCAATGGAATAGGACTGTCAGAGAGGTGTCATTGTATAGAGATGTCGGAGAATTGTCATTGCAGTGTCGCAATTGGCAATGCCACAGACACATGTCAGAGAGATGTCATAGGTGCGTCATAGTTGCTTCGTAAGCACATCGCATGTATTGTTGCGTATATACGTACGAGAGTAATGTTTGACGAGCTCGGACAGGGTCGGGAAGGAGATCTTGCTGGTGATGTAGAAGCCGCCGGCATCCAGGTTACGGATTCTGTAGTGCTTGATGACGTCGCCTTGATTGTGATCCAGATCTCGCACCGACACGGAGAAACTCCCTGTGAAGCAGATGGACGGATTTATCTATCTATCTATCTATCTATCTATCTATCTATCTATCTATCTATCTATCTATCTATCTATCTATTGGATGGAAATGAATCTATCTATCTATCTATTTAGCCTCTATCTATTTATTTATTTATTTATTTATTATATAGTTGTTTTTTCCTTAATATCCATCCATCCATCCATCCTCCATATCCATCTATCTATCTAACTATCTATCTATCTATCTGAAGTATGATAGTATCTGGTTACAGAAACTGTATTGTTATTATTAGTATAATAATAATAATAATAATAATAATAATAATAATAATAATAATAATAATTAATTATTATTATTATTATTATTATTATAATATAATAATAAACACACTAGAATTTATATATGTATTTATTATTGTATTTTCCAGGCTTTATCCAATGATAAATTATTATAGAACCTGGTTACAATAACCGAAAAATATTATTAAGTATTAATATTATTATTATTATTATTATTTTCTTTTTAATAGTTTTTTTATTTTCATGATTATTATCGTTATTGCATTATTATTGTTATTATTATAATTTACTGTTTATTGTATATTATTATTAATGATTTATTATTATTATCATTATTATTATTATTATTATTATTATTATTATTATTATTATTATTATTATTTATTATTATTATTATATTATTATTATTATATTATTATTATTGCGTGTTGGACGTTTACCTGGAGCGGTCTCGCTCTCTCGGATCAGGAAGGATCCCTGGGTGTTGCCGGGGGCGAGGAGGTGCCTCATTGGCGTCGTTTCTGGACAGATTCTTAAAAAACCACCTGCGACGTAAAAAAAAAACAAACAACAACAAACAAAGCGCAGCGTTAAAACACATGACCATATATGGAGTGTTTATTATTTATTATATTATTTATTGAAAGTGCTGAATCTTTTTCCTTCCCTCCTCCTGCACACACGAAACCGCCGTGTGATCAGTCAGGGAGGCCTGGTGATGCATTCTGGGGTATTTCTGAGGTATTTCCTACACTGACACGCCTACGCTGTTATAACGCCGGGGTGACTTTGCTTTCTGTACTTCTCTATTACAGCGTTATGACCCTTAATGACGCATTTATTACTCGTTATTCCTTCTGACGTCTCTTTTCTCTAAAGGCGTTGATGTTCCTTTACACTGTAGATCCTCCGTATTTTACACTATAATGCATCGCTTCTTTTTCTCTCCTACAACTTGACGTTTAAAAAGAACATGTCGGCATGACATTGTATATAACTATTGTCTTGTTAGTTGTATTTTAAGTTGAATGTCGCTCTCCTGAGCGTGTGACGTCTTGTGGTGGTGGGTTTTTTCTCTTTAAGCTTGATGTTTTTAGTGCATGTGTTGTGTGTGTGTGTGTGTGTGTGTGTGTGTGTGGTGTGTGTGTGTGTGTGTGTGTGTGTGGTGTGTGTGGTGTGTGTGTTTTTAAACGTACGGTTCCGTCTCCATGCTGTTAAGCTTGGCGACGAAGTTTCGCGGCACATAACCCCTCTGTCCCGTCGACAGAGACTCGGCCATGTACCATTCGGGATCATCACTGAGACGCAGATGAGAAAAGAGAGGAATTATGAAAAGAGATTAAGAAGAGATTATGAGATTATATTATGAAAAGAGATTTATGTATAGAATAAATGCGCCGCTCTGTGATGCGGAGTTTCCGGCCAAACAGGATGTCTCGGAGAAAAAAAAAACAAAAAAGAAAGTGGTTTATCTTTTTTTCCCCTTTATTTTTTATTTATTTAATGATCTGTGTAATAATATTGCCTGTGTACTACTGTATAAAACGATTACAATTTTATATATATATATATATATATATATATATATATATATATATATATATACATATTTAACAGCAATTCTTATATATTTTATATATTTTTTTTCCTTTTATTTTTTTTTACATAAAAATTTTTTTATTTATTAAATATTTTTTAATGATATGTGTAATAATATTGCCTGTGTACTACTGTATAAATTACAATTATATATATATATATATATATATATATATATATATATATATATATATATATAGACAATTTAAAGTTAGAATAACATTATATATATCTATATATATATATATATATATATATATATATATATATATATCTATATATTACATATACAATTTAAAGTTAGCATAACATTATATATATCTATAGATATATATATCTATATATATATATATATATATATATATATATATAAATGGCCAGACTTACCTATACAAAGACTATATTTAACAGCAATTCTTATATATTTGATATTCTATAATGTTAAATACTACACTGTGTCTCAAAAAAAAGTGCACCCTCTCAAAAGCGTTGTTTGGTTTCAAAGAATATCGACAATGAATGAATAAATACGTGTTTAAATTGTTGTTTACATGACAATTAAATCGGTCACATTTGAGAAAAATATTAGGAATAATTATTTAAAAAAGATACACCGTATAAATCCAATAATACACTTCACAACAAGCGACACACTACGTAAATCATTTAATCAGGACTTCGTTTCGCATTCGTTTACTGACAATTCTGACGAGTTTTATTACAATTATGTGAAAATAAAAAGGGTATATGGCTTTTTTTTTTAATAGTAATATATCTGTAATATAAACCTTTGAAAAATATTGAAGTATTTGAAAGTATAAGAAATAATATTGAAATATTCTGATTTATACATGTACTTTGTGTCACATCTGTTATCAAAAAGGTATTTATTTATTTTAATTATTATTAAAATAAATGTATTATTATTATTATTATTATTTATTTTGATATTTTGTTTACATTTATTTTAAAATATGAATCTTTATATAATTTATATATATATATATAATTTTATTTATTTCTTTTTTAACCACATAATTAAATATAAACATAAATATTATTGCATAAATAATGCAAATGTGAGTTTTGACTTATTATAATAATTTATAAATTATTTACAATTAAATATATAATGTTTTTTTAACAGTTGGGATTTGAACGAGGGAAAAAAACAAAGCGTATTTAATCTCTTACTCGCCGATGATCTTCATCTTCTCGCCTTTCTCAAAGCCCAGGTCATCAGCATGACAGGGTTTATACGTGTGCTTCGCCACCACCAGGGCATCTGAGCACAACACAACAGCGATTACACAACAACAACAACAACAACAACAACAACAATCGGCTGGCTTTGTTTTTTTTCCTCCGTTTTTATTTTAGTGTACACAAAAAATGTAAATAAAAAGTGCAAAGTGCTTTATATCGTCATTGCTACAATATAAAAATGACATTATTTATGCTTGATGAATGTTCCCCTAACGTTGGATGGAAACGTTATTAGAGCATCAGCATGACGTTTATTTACACTTGATGAATGATTTCCTAATTTTGGTTGCTAATGTTATTAAAACAATGTTCTTAGAATGTCGCCATGACGTTATTTATGCTTGATGAATGTTCCCCTAACGTTGGTTGTAAACGTTATTAGAACATCAGCATGACGTTTATTTACACTTGATGAATGATGTTCTAATTTTAGTTCATAGCGTTATTAAAACATTGTTCTTAGAATGTCGGCATGACATTGTTTATGCTTGATGAATGTTCCCCTAACGTTGGTTGGAAATGTTATTAGAACGTCAGCATGACAATATTCATACTTGATGAATGGTAATGTTATTAAAGCAA
>JACRUU010000030.1:75303-82803 GCA_030449085.1 Kryptopterus vitreolus
TGTGTGTGTGTGTGTGTGTGTGCATGTGTGTGCGTGTGTGTTTCCACCAAAGGAAAAATCAACCACAAAAAGACTGTTTTATCCGTCAGTGGAAAATATATAGATTCTAAACGTAGGGAGTCAGAAATGTTCCAATATGGAGCTCATCCTATTTACACACACTCAGTGTGTGTGTGTGTGTGTGTGTGTGTGTGTGTGTGTGTGTGTGTGTGTGCTCGGGAAGTGCTCAACAGTGCTACAGCAGCAGAAGATCACACCTGGTTCCTCTCCTCACCGGGGAGGGAGGGGAGGGGGTGTGACTCAGTGGTCTAAGGCGCTGGGCTGCTGATCGTAAGATCCGGGTTCGAGCCCCGGTATGGCCAAGCTGCCGCCCTTGGGTCCTTGAGCAAGACCCTTAACCCTCTGTGCTCCAGGTGGTGCCGTATCATGGCTGACCCTGCGCTCTGACACCAACTACCAACATCAAGCTGGGATATGCGAAGAAAAGATTGTGCTGTAATGTTTATGTGACAAATAAAGGATTATTATTATTATTATTATTATTATTATTATCCTTTCAGCCAAGAACAGGAATTCTGGGTCTCACAGTCGTTCATCTGCAGAACCATTCGTGCAAACTGAGGACCGCTGCTCAGTGTGGATTGGAATTCCAGTCTTGAGACGCTCATGAACCTGTTTGGCTCAAATCCATCCATCAGCCATAGAGGAGGCTGGTACACATGAATCTGGTAGTTATGAGGCAAGCATGTGACCATGACATCATCTGTGACATCATGGCAGTAGCCATATCACCCCTGTCCCGGTTAGTATCTGTATCCATGGCCTCCTGGGAAAATGAGCTTGCTGTGTTATAAAGGTGTTATAAACACAAAGTATTAAAAATCAGTGTCAATCATCCTTAAGGTAAACATTCTTAAACAGAATGTATTTTGTGGATAAATAAATACTGCAAATACGAGGTGTGTGAAATGTTCACGCTGTAACGTACCTGGTTTGCGAGGACATTCCACGCATATGAAAAGGGATTAGAGCGTATTACCCCGAGTGTTGTTATGGGATTATCAGTGCGGTTGTGGTGTAAAAGGAATAAAACACCACAGGACTTGCTGTTCAAGGAATGTAATCAACCTCAGGGTGGGAATATGAACTCTGATTTCGAGCCTGTACAACACACACACACACACACACACACACACACACACCCACACACACACACACAACCACACACACACACATCATTCTTTCTCTTTTCTCTCTCTCTCTCTCTTTCTTTCTCTCTGCACATGTTGCACGCATCGTGCAGGAAGTCATCTCGCTCGTTTGCAGGAAATGAGCTATGACACACTCGAACCCAGACCGTGCGGAGCTCCAGACTGTTGCATTGTGGTTAATGAAAGCTGCATTTTCGTGGTGCTCTCTGAAACTGGGTGTGTGTTTGAACTCGAAACGCAATCGGCAAACAATAGCGGCAGATCGGTTTATTGATTGATTCAAAGGGCACGGTGATGCAGAGAGAGACTTCACGATACACACACACACACACACACACACATGCAGGTCCTGACATCATTAATATAGCTAGAAATGTAAACAGAGGGAAAAGTGGGTGTGGCCACAACACGGATTGTCCTCTGACATTTCCTTTACCTTTATGGCATTATGGCACTTAACCAGAGCGACTTACAATAAAAACAATTGAGGGTTAAGGGCCTTGCTCAAGGGCCCACTAGCAGCAGTGGGATTTGAACCTGTGATCTTTCTGTATATATATATATATATATATATATATATATATATATATATATATATATATATATATATATATATATATAAAGGGGCTTATATAAAGCAGTGGGATTTGAACCTGTGATCTTTCTGTGTATATGTATATATAAAGGGGCTTTAGAGAGATGAGATTGAATCCCAGCCACACTGCCACTCCCTGGGCCCCCAAAGAAGGCCCTTAACCCCATATAGGTCCTGTAGTTGAGGTCAAGTCTATTTTTTCTGTCACATACTTATCAATGAGTTTCAATGACGGCTCTAAACAATATTATAGACATAATTCCATGTAATCATGTTCATGTCATACACAGTGTAGAATAAATATCATAATTCTTTGTTAACCGGTTATTCGTACACATACATTTTCTTCCAGGTTCTTCCCCCCCGTTTTTATTTTTGGCCCAATTAAGCCACGAAACTTCCACCACCGTGTTTCATCTACAGCTCATGAGCAGATCCTTTCCTTCTCTACTTTATGGTCTCAGCATTTCTTTTTAAATTCCATTTATACTGCTTTTAATGGTTGGGAAGAGTTTAAGTTGGGAAGAGGGTTGTGCTTTTTGTCGTATAGTCTCATGGACTTCTCATCATCAAATCACATAACCATCAAGATACCACTGAGCAAGACACCTTATGTTGTATTTGTGAGGTAATTGTAAATTACTCTGGATTAAGGTGGACATTTAAAGCACATCAATGTTTCTGCTTTCCAGAACTCAGGGTTTCTGACACCTTCACTGCTGACTAAAGACCTGTTGTTTCTCCTTCAACCAACACCAGTCGTGTCTTTCTTTTTCACAAAATGTAATTTACAGGTTATGAAAAATACTTTCAACCATGACCCCCCTAGTGACCCATGGCGGTACTGCAGGGGATCCGCTTAGTAATGTTGACTCACAAATAATTGTTTGTTGGAAATGGAAATAAACATGGGAAGAACTTCAAGGATCCAATATTTTAATTTAGAAATATAATAATGATTAGATTATTCAACTTAAAGCTAATGTAAATGTCGAAGAATCTACCTGATAGTAAAAAGAAAATGTATGAAACTACATAAAAACAAAAAAAAAAACCACTAAAAACTTTGTAATTGTGATTTTTACGTTTTATATTGTTTGCTGTGGCGCGTAAATCTTTTTGAAAGGTTTCCACATGTGAAACATATTTAATCTCATGATCGTCACGTGTTGACAGCAGTGAAGTGTGCAGTAGATGAAAGTTTAGGTGGGATTGCATCAAGGGTTCGCCCCTGAGCCCTTTCCTGTTTGCAGCGGTGATGGACAGGTCGTACATTGAGTATTAACATTAATGCCTTTGAAATGCACTTATATAAATATAAGTATGTGTATTAATAAGTATATAAGTGTAAATGTGTATTTATAAGTATATAAGTATTTATATATATATATATATATATATATATATATATATATATATATATATATATTATCTGTATTCGGAAAAACGAGAACGTTCTGTAATCGAGACACCTGCTGCGTTCACCTTTAGCCCTCCTGAAGCCAATAGACCAAGATGATAAAATGTGTGTGTGTGTGTGTGTGTGTGTGTTTAAATGCCTGGAGGCTGTGTTGATCCTGAAACACATCCGGAGCCCAACCGCTGAGAGAAAGAGAAACGAAACACACTTTCAACAAAGAAAAGGGCCGATCGCTATAATGTGATTTATTTGCTTGTCTCTCTGTCTGAATGTCTTTCACCAGACACATCCCCCCTCCCCCACTCTCTCTCTCTCTCTCTCTCTCTCTCTCTCTCCACCACTCTCTCTCTCTCTGATGTTATTGTTATTGTATTGCTCTCTCACACACAAACACTCCCGTTTCATACACCGCTTTGCTTCCACCCCGTTCCCACACGCATCACCTGTCTGCGCTTTATAGCAACTGCGAGATCTATTTATAAATCCCTCGCTTTCAAATCACACACACACACACACACACACACACACACACACACACACACACACACACACACACACACACACACACATCATTTTCAGACATCTATACAACCTGGAGTTGTGCTTTTAAGACTCTTCTTATGCCTTTGTGTTGCTGTACACCGTCTCGCACCGCTCGCCCGCTTCCACCTTCTCTCAGGGGAAGAGCTAAAGATCAGCTCAAGGCTCTTCTCTGGTACCGAGGTGGTGGAATGAATGAACTTCCCCTGGACGTCCCGACAACAAACAACTGCATCTTCAAACCCACGACTGAAGACCCTGATCTCTTCCATCAACATCCCATAATAACATTTCTTCCTCCCTTATCACTGTCCAGGAAAACAACAATAAATAAATAAACATTTCTCAACTGTGTTTATGTTTATTTTATACCTTTAGTTTGTAATCAATCAAACCTGAATGAATCTTAGACGGAGACATAAAGCACTATTTATACGTCACTCTGGATAAAAGCGTCTACATTTAAGGTATTTGGCAGACGCCCTTATCCAGAGCGCACTTACAACTGAGGTTTAAGGGCCTTGCTCAAGGGCCCACTAGTGGGGTTTGAACCCTTGATCTTCCGGTCCAGAGTCCAACACCTTAACCACCGGGATACCACCAAGGTTTAAGGGCCTCAAAAGTGGCAGCTTGCAGTGTCATCGTTGTGTATGTTATCATTGATATTAACATTAACCTTTAAATGTATGAAAGGGAACACGGTGGTTTATTGGTTAGCACGTTCGCCTCACACCGCCAGGGCCCGGGTTCGATTCTCGTCTCGGGTCATGTGTGTGTGGAGTTTGTGCATGTTCTCCCCGTGCCTCAGGGGGGTTTTTCTCCGGGTTCTCCGGTTTCCTCCCCCGGTCCAAAAACATGCACGGTAGGTTGATTGGCACCTTGGGAAATTGTCCCTAGTGTATGAATGTGTGTGTGTGTGTGTGTGTGTGTGTGTGTGTGTGTGTGTATGTGTATCCTGCCTTAATGCCCATAGACGCCTGAGATAGACACAGACTCCCCGTGACCCGAGGGAGGATCAGATAAAGCGCTAGAAGATGAATGAATGAATGCCTCTAGTGGCTGCATGAGGAATTGCACAGCACACAGTTACTTTTAAACATTTACGAGCGTTTTTACGAGCTGCTCTGTCCTCTGACTATGTAAACTGTGTTGTCGGTTTGAGCAGCAGCTTAAGTGGAAAGTGTGTTTTCTTGAAGGGCAAAGTCCTTTGAAAAAACATCTGCGACCTTTAAAACTTGTCCAGTGTTCGTGCACTATACTGAGTGTGTATATGCATGCACATGTTGATTAAAGATTAAAGCACCTGAAAAGGATCAATTCAAGGTGCATTGAGAACAGATTAAAAAAGTTGTGATTAATGCGATTAATCACAAGCTGGTATTTTGATCGATTTTTTGCTGCGTTCAAAACGTAACACCTTACCTAACACCTGCAATCTATACATTTCCGATTTAGACCAGATGCGATTAATCGTGAGTTTACTCGTGACAATCAAGTAAACAGTGTAATTGATTTCGCCAATTAACAGGCAGATTAATCAGATTAATCACAAGTTGATATTTTGATTGATATTTCCGTGTGCTGGAAACTTTCAGATAAGATTTATGCATCACAACAAACACTTGTATCGTATTAATTTCCGATTGAGAATGGATACAAGTGTGCGATTAATCGTGAATAATCGCGCGAATAATCGTCATTTAAATAGTTTTCCAACCGACAGCCCTGAAAGAAACACATGGCGCGGCACATTTAAAAGCTAGTAGACTTTGTTGAGAGTGTCGTAGTGTCTGTTTCGTGTGTCGTACGAAAGGTAACGCGGGCGATATTTAGTGTTAATTAATTTATACATTGACGTGTGAAATCGGACGCTGTGAAGCGTTTTGAACTTTAATGTGCGATCGGCGTCAATGACCACAAAGTTCGAAAGCTTCTCAAAATGAAAAATTACTAAAATAAATACAAAAATACGAATATAATCCGTTATATATAATATAAAGTTATTAAATGCTGATTCGCCTCTTATGAAAAAAGATTATGGACACCTGGATATAAGATTTTTGAACATCTTGTGCTCCAGTTCCACACGATGGCGCTAGAGGGTCAAAACAGTATCGTCGTGGAACGTTCACGACGGGCTTTTCCTTCTACATGAAATCATACCGGAGCCTTCATGTCACAGAAACAGTAAACTCGTACACAGTGACTTCTTCCTCTTCCATCACTTGAAGAAACTCAGGTTTGGACTCGGGGACAATCGATTCCGAAATCGGACAATTAAGATTAAGAATATTACACTTTTCAAAATTTTGATTCATGGGTGCATTTTTTTTTTCACCTGTCAGGACCTTTCCACAGGGCCAATCTTCCAGGACCTTATGTAGTCAATCTAAACATCAGTTTACAAGATGGACCTGAATTACGGACTTCTTCTTCTTATTATTATTATTATTCGTAATAAAGATATTCGGTATTTCCACCTTCCATCTCGCCTCGGATGCTTTACGTAGAACATCGTCGTCCTACATTTTTTACTGTTGCCAATGAAAAAGAACGCAATGAAAAGGAACGTTGTTTGTGAGTAGGGTGGGGTATCATGTTAGTCATCACATATTTGCTTGCGACAAATATGTTTATAACAATAATTACACTTTGCTTTGTCTTTCGGATCATTTATTTATACAGGACCGTGAGAAGCTCTCAAAAGTAAAATCGGAAGTCGAAGCTAAGTGTAATTATTGTAATAGACTCATTTTTATTCATTTTATTAGTATATGAAGTTGGTTCATTGTTTGGATTCGAAAGCGGGAATCGCTAAGAATCGCAATCGATCAAATTAAAATGGTACTCACAAACAACCTTCGTTTTTATTATGTTATTTTAAATGTTATGGGTGTTAGTAAAGTCAGATATAGATGTAGGTGAAGTTGTTTCAGTGGGTTTAAAGCTCTATAGCAGGAGATCTTGAAGGTGGAGGTGAAATTTCAGTAAAGAATCTGGAAAACAACCACCCGGAAAAACTTTGTATTCCAATAAATATATATATAAATATATATATATATATATATATATATATATATATATATATATATATATATATATATGAACCTAAGTGTATTATTTATTGGTTGTGAATTAAAATAAATAAATAAATGCATTATGGCTTCCGAGTTTCTTGGGGGAAAAACATGTTTATTTAAGCGTTATTTTTAATATAACAGTATAATAAAGTGTTCCTCTTCTCGTCGTCCTGCGTTTGAGCTGTAATCAGTCGCTCCTCATATCGGACTCGTGGCTATTTTTAGGCTCGAGTGATGAGTCTGGAATTCTGAACACATTTTTGGGAGGCAGCCAGAGGTGGGGATGAGAATCGAACCTCCGTTTGAACATTTGGGTCCTCGTGTAGAGATGTGTTGGTTCAGTTGACGGTTCCTCATCAGCATTGCCTGGTCGATTTTTAAAGCTTTAATGGTGATATAAAAACAACAAAAAAGTGCATGAAGTCGTCATGGACGAGTGCATAAGATAAATAATCCATTTAAATCCATTAAAGTTATATAATTTCCATTGAAGGCTGTGTTTATTTCCTTTCTTACTACAAATTTAAAAAACACTGTTTGTTAGTGGATCACAGGCACTATTTCTGGGTAAACTAGGTAATTGCAATACAGCGCTACTAGCTGAAGGGGGCGCCAAATCCTGCTTCTGCCGCTGTAATATAGATTTAATCGAAG
>JACRUU010000030.1:87803-92803 GCA_030449085.1 Kryptopterus vitreolus
TGATCACTAATTGATAACTAACGTTTATTTAAATAAAAGTACAAAAGTTCAAATGTATGTAAATATCCAGGTATCCATTATTTATTGACATGATTAATACAGGTGGCACGGCGGTTTAGTGTTTAGCACGTTCGCCTCACACCTCCAGGGTCGGGGGTTCGATTCCTTAGGGGGTTTTTCTCTCCCGGTTCTCCGGTTTCCTCCCCCGGTCCAAAAACATGCACGGTAGGTTGATTGGCACCTTGGAAAAATTGTCCCTAGTGTATGAATGTGTGTGTGTGTGTGTGTGTGTGTGTCCTGCGATGGGTTGGCATTCCATCCAGGGTGTATCCTGCCTTAATGCCCATAGACGCCTGAGATAGACACAGACTCCCCGTGACCCGAGGGAAGATCGGATAAAGCGGTAGAAGATGAATGAATGAATGAATGAATTCTAATTTATAAAATAGTCACTATCTAATAGAAAGGGATTTATAAATTATTATTTTATATACATTTAACTTATTATCTCAATAGTGTGGGTTTGTTAAAACAATCATTACTTTTTCCTCAAAAAATATCTGAAGGTTTAATTTTTTGTATTATTATTATTATTATTCATTCATTCATTCATTCATCTTCATTCTTCTTCTACCGCTTATATCCAACCTTCCCCTCGGGTCACGGGGAGTCTGTGTCTATCTCAGGCGTCTATGGGTATTAAGGCAGGATACACCCTGGATGGAATGCCAACGCACACACACACACACACACACACACACACACACACACACACACACACATTCACACACATTTCATACACTAGGGACAATTTTCCAAGGTGCCAATCAACCTACCGTGCATGTTTTTTGGACCGGGGGAGGAAACCGGAGAACCCGGAGAAAAACCCCCTGAGACACGGGGAGAACATGCACAAAATCCACACACACATGGCCGAGACGGGAATCGAACCCGGACCCTGGCGGTGTGAGGCGAACGTGCTAACCACTAAACCACTGTGCCCCCTAATATTATTATTATTATTATTATTATTATTATTAATAATAATAATAATAATAATAATAATAATAATAATAATAATATGATTATTGCAGGAAAGTTCTCAAATAAAGACAAATCGTTTCTAACACACTTTACATAGTATACAATATTTATATGATGCAGGTAAATAAGTGCAGATTGGCCTATGAGGCAAATACACTTAATACGTTGCCGGTTTTTTGTTAAGACGAGGTGAAAAGACTGACGTAAACAGAGAAAGGAAAAAGTCCTGGTAAAAACCTCACCTCAGTTTATGCAAATAGGGGCGAGTAAATTGTGCGATGGTGATTTGTTTAGATTTTTACTACATGCACTTCTTTGCATTGACTCGTGACTAAAAAGCAACTAAAACCCACTGAAGCTGCCCGATGCCTGAAAAAGGCTCATTCACTGTGTGTTTAAGCACTTTTTTAAAAATTGTATTTATTTAATTATTGGTAAATAATTTCATTTAAATATCTAGTTAAAGTACCTAATACAATATAAAAAAAATCTAATAATATCTATTTAAAGTAACGGGAGTGGTAGTTCAGTGGGTACAAGTAATGGTTTATTGGTCAGAAGGTCAGGATTTCACAGGATTTCATAAAAACCATGTGTGTGTCTACCTGTATATAAACAACGTGTGTATTTACCTGTATAAAAACCATGTGTGTATTTACCTGTATAAAAACCATGTGTGTGTTTATTTACCTGTATAAAAACCATGTGTGTATTTACCTGTATAAAAACCATGTGTGTATTTACCTGTATATAAACCATGTGTGTATTTACCTGTATATACACCATGTGTGTATTTACCTGTATATAAACCATGTGTGTATTTACCTGTATATACACCATGTGTGTATTTACCTGTATATAAACCATGTGTGTATTTATCTGTATATACACCATGTGTGTGTTTACCCGTATATAAACCACTTGTGTATTTACCTGTATATAAAACATGTGTGTATTTACCTGTATATAAACCATGTGTGTATTTACCTGTATATAAACCATGTGTGTATTTACCTCTATATAAACCATGTATATAAACCACTTGTGTATTTACCTGTATATAAAACATGTGTGTGTTTACCTGTATATAAACCATGTGTGTATTTACCTGTATATAAACCATGTGTATAAACCATGTATGTATTTACCTGTATATAAACCATGTGTGTGTTTACCTGTATATAAACCATGTGTGTATTTACCTGTATATAAACCATGTGTGTATTTACCTGTATATAAACCACTTGTGTATTTACCTGTATATAAACCATGTGTGTATTTACCTGTATATAAACCATGTATATAAACCATGTGTGTATTTACCTGTATATAAACCATGTGTGTATTTACCTGTATATAAACCATGTATATAAACCATGTGTGTATTTACCTGTATATAAACCATGTATATAAACCATGTGTTATTTACCTGTATATAAACCATGTGTGTATTTACCTGTATATAAACCATGTATATAAACCATGTGTGTATTTACCCGTATATAAACCACTTGTGTATTTACCTGTATATAAACCACGTGTGTGTTTAACTGTATATAAACCATGTGTGTATTTAACTGTATATAAACCATGTGTGTATTTAACTGTATATAAACCATGTCTTGTGTATTTACCTGTATATAAACCACTGTGTGTATTTACTGTATATAAACCATGTGTGTATTTAACTGTATATAAACCACGTGTGTGTTTAACTGTATATAAACCATGTGTGTATTTAACTGTATATAAACCACGTGTGTATTTAACTGTATATAAACCATGTGTGTATTTAACTGTATATAAACCACGTGTGTATTTAACTGTATATAAACCATGTGTGTATTTAACTGTATATAAACCACGTGTGTATTTAACTGTATATAAACCATGTGTGTATTTAACTGTATATAAACCATGTGTGTATTTACCTGTATATAAACCATGTGTGTATTTACCTCTATATAAACCACGTGTGTATTTAACTGTATATAAACCATGTGTGTATTCGACAGTTCAAAAGCAACAACATGAACATTACCGCTACATGTTGTTATCAGATCAACATGAGAAAAAATCGTCCCCATTTAGGATAGAAACCATCGTGATGGTAATAAATGAATATATCACGCAGGCCGGCGCTGCGTTACGTGTATTATTGGGACTTCATCGTTAATATCGCGGGAAGACTCGATCGTGTGGAGAGTTTTTATTGCAAACAATAAGATATCGCCCATGTTCAGGTCGTATGCTGGTAAGGTGTGTAGTGTGTTTTCTTTATCAATGCTACGTGATATTAAGATGATTCATGTCTCATAAAAGCCTCCTTTGGAACGAAACGCATTTTATCTGCGTATATAAAAACTAGAATTATGTATTTCAAAGTCACAGAATCTTATTTTACTTGGTGAAATAACGGTTACATTTTGCTGAGTGTTGATATGATTAGAATTTCACTCCATTTGTTATTTTGCATTGATTAAACGCGGTAATCATTTGTTTAGGGTTGTAGTTCATGCTGTCTTTTTGCATTGACTCGTGACCCAAAGCAAATGTAACTCGCTGGCGAGTAACACCAGCGCATGGCAACAGTTAAACGTTTGCAAATTGTGGTTTTGAAACCTACAAAAGCAGAAAAACACTGTTTTTGCTTTGAACGATTGAAAGTATTTTTAATCACAATAAATTTGACACATTCTGTATAATTTCTGGCACCCAACGTCCGTTTATTACAGTTTTACTTTATTGAATTATGCATTGATGAATCCAAATGCGTCCTCAAAGCTCGCGATGCACTGCCAACGCTCCGAACCCATTCACATCGACTCTCATGTTTATTTCCATTTATAGTATAGGAAAGGTGAAAAAGCCGCATGTGGCATTCAAGTGTTTAACTTTATATATTATTCCCTTCTGAACATGATGCCCAAAACCCCTTTAAATCTGAACATGTTTATTATCATTACAGTGGATAATAAAATACAAACACACAAATATAATGAAGCATTTAATATACCTGTCATACATTTACATTTACATTTACAGCATTTGGCAGATGCTCTTATCCAGAGCGACTTACAATTGAGCAATTCAGGGTTAAGGGCCTTGCTCAAGGACCCACTAGTGACAGCTTGTGACAGTGGTGGTGGGGTTTGAACCCATGATCTTTCGGTCCAGAGTCCAACACCTTAACCACTGGGCTATCACCTCCCCGTGTGAGCAGAGAGGGTTAGAGCGGGAATTATAAACTAGTAGGTTTAGAGGGGTGTAGCTTTAAAGGGGTGGGTTTAGAGGGATGGGAAAACTATTTACCGTCTTTTCAATCAGTCTTCCCGAAGATCGGTATATAATTGTCCAAATCAAATAATAATTATTCCTGCATTCATTTGATCTTATCCTGTAATTGAGTGCCGTTCCACCAGGTGGCGCATTAGGCGCCGTGAAACATTGAGTATAAACATTAATGCCTTATACATATAAAACATATAAATGTTTGTTTGATATGTAAAATGTAATATGCGAAAAGTCAATCTGGCCCCTGAGCCAAAAGTTTGCCCCCCCCCCCCCCCCCACACACACACACACGTAAGAGTGAACTAAAAAAAAATGTAATACATAAAAGTACAACATAAGAGATAAATAAACATATATATTGATTATAATGAGTATATATTGAATATATTGAT
Source organism: Kryptopterus vitreolus (assembly GCA_030449085.1). NCBI lineage: Eukaryota > Metazoa > Chordata > Actinopteri > Siluriformes > Siluridae > Kryptopterus > Kryptopterus vitreolus. The sequence goes on from JACRUU010000030.1 coordinate 92,534, forward strand.
TTTAATAGTAACCATTCGAAATCTAATGCAATAAATCGTTTATATATAACTCAATTATAGATAATAACATTGTATACAGTATTATATAATATATATATATATATATATATATATATATATATATATCTATATTATATATATATATATATATATATATATATATATATATATATATGCTGGATCGTTGATTTATCTGCTCAGAATCATCATTCTTCACGTCCTCGTCGTCCTTGTGGAGGTCTTGGAGGGGCTCTGAAGTGAATTGTAGAG
>JACRUU010000030.1:97803-140303 GCA_030449085.1 Kryptopterus vitreolus
GTGTTTCACTGTTGGCAAATTGTAAAAGATGTCAGTGAAAGTGTTTTGCTCTTGTATAGACAAAACACAAGTGGGTAAATCTTGGAGAGATATAAAGAGGATATGAGTTTGGAATGTATAACATTGTTCCTGGTAAATTAATCCCTAATCAGGAAACCAGTGGCTTCTTGGTTTTGATCCATTCATTCATTCATTCATTCATCTTCTGTCGCTTTATCCGATCTTCTCGGGTCACGGGGAGTCTGTGTTTATCTCAGGCGTCTATGGGCATTAAGGCAGGATACACCCTGGATGGAATGCCAACCCATCGCAGGACACACACACACTCACAATCACACACACTAGAGACAATTTTCCAAGGTGCCAATCAACCTACCGTACATGTTTTTGGACCGGGAGGAAACCGGAGAACCCGGAGAAAACCCCCTGAGACACAGGGAGAACATGCACAAACTCCACACACACATGGCTGAGACTGGAATCGAACCCGGACCCTGGCAGTGTGAGGCGAACGTGCTAACCACTAAACCACCGTGCCCCTGGTTTTGATCCAACCTTAAAATAATAAGAAGCTCTTCAGTGACCTCTATAGGCTGAAATGAAGAACTCGTTCTGGTAGTTCTTTAAAGCTGGGGTGTTCAAACTTTTGGCAAAGAAGGACTGATTTGATGAGGTGAAAATATGTGAGGACTGATCTTTCAACCTGACATTCTTTGAGTCATTAATATTAAATGCAAATGAAGCATTTAATGATTTTAAAATAATATTGCAAATGGCATTATTTTTATGCACTTTTTATTTTTTTTTTACCAAAATTACTTTGCATTTCATATGTGCAGATCACAACAATATGAATATATCATATGAATAATATGAATATATCCAATATATCTGTCTGGGAAAAATCCAGGTTCGTTTGAAACATTATATATTATTTACCATGAAACGTTCAGTGTAAACCTCTAAATCCCAAACCTGTGAACAGGAAAATAACAATAACCGCGGGCTTCTTGAGGTCTACTTTCATTTTTCAATGGACAATCAATAATAAAAAATGTGTTATTTTATTTTGAATGAGATATAAACAGAAATAATAAATAATGTAATTTGTAATTTTTACAACATCTGGATTGATTTTCAATTAAAAAACAACAACAACAAAAGATCAAATGATACACAGATTGAAAATGGTCCATGTACTTTTTGATATTTGAAATTTCCTTTTATAATCAAAAATGAAAGTTATATTTTTATTACGGGAGAGTTTTTGCCACAGGATTTCTACTGCCATCTTCTGGTGATATATATAGCTATATATATATATATATATATATATATATATATTATATATATTTATATATATATACATACGTACGGATATACATTTACATATACACTATGGGTAAGATTTAAAAGTAAGGCGAGCATTTTTTTTTTTTATAGTTTTTTCCAAAACAGATGAACTGGTACCAGAATAATAATAATATTAATAATAATAACCAGTAAGATAATCATATGAAGACAAAGAAATTTATAGAAGGAAGCAGGATGTATTTGGAACAAAGAAGTACCGAAACTTTATGTTGAAAATACGGCTGTAAATCAATTAAAATATGTAATTCCTGATTTATTTAGATGCATATTTAGATGAATGGTGATTAATTGCACATTTATATCTGTTCTAAATGTAGCATAAATCTCTGTCCTCATCTATAGGAGGTATCATATGAGGGAGGGGGTGTACTGGGTTACTGATGGGCATGTCCATGGTTCGAACCCTGGGTCCTTGAGCAAGGTCCTTAACCCTCTTTTTTCCAGGGGGTGCTGTTCCATAAATGTAAACTATTTATATTCACAATTGTTAATAATAATAATACGTTCAAGTTCATTTTCGGGGCCACGGTGGTTTAGCGGTTAGCACGTTCGCCTCACACCGACTGTACCATATCCTGCACCATTACATGCCTAGTTTCTTCCCATCAAACGTCTCTTCTAAATTCTGAACTCACTGACGAATATGGCCTGTTCCAGAACTCAGACAAATAATACAAATAATAAAAGTATGTATTATTAAAATTTGACATGTTAACATCTTTAATATGGAATGCAACATTATATATATTCATTCATTCATTCATCTTCTACCGCTTTATCCGATCTTCCATCGGGTCACGGGGAGCCTGTGCCTATCTCAGGCGTCTATGGGCATTAAGGCAGGATACACCCTGGATGGAATGCCAACCCATCGCAGGGCACACACACACACACACACACATTCATACACTAGGGACAATTTTCCAAGGTGCCAATCAACCTACCATGTTTTTGGACCGGGGGAGGAAACCGGAGAACCCGGAGAAAAACCCCCTGAGGCACGGAGAGAACATGCACAAACTCCACACACACATGACCGAGACGGGAATCGAACCCGGATCCTGGCGGTGTGAGGCAAACGTGCTAACCACTACGCCACCGTGCCCCACTATATATATATATATATATATAGCTCTCAGCTCTCACTGACAGTGTTACTGTTTACATACACATTTTGCACATCTACTTTTTATCACTGCTGCTCTATTTGTTCCTTTGCACACTCGCCAAACTGTGATACTTTGCACTAGATCGTTGTTGTTGTGTTTTTTATTTTATTACATTGTGTTAGTTGTTTGTTGTGTGTTAGTTGTCTTGTGTTGTGAACACAGTCTTGTTGTGTCTTTGCACTTTATGTAGCGAGGACAAACTTAGTCTCGTCCTCAGCATTGTGTTGTTGTGTTTGTGTTATATGTTGTTTTGTGTAGCAGCACCGGGGTCCTGGAGAAACGTCGTCTCATTTCACTGTGTACACAGTCAGATATATGTGGTTGAAATGACAATAAAAACCTCTTGACTTGACTTGAATATTATGAACAAAATTATCCATAGTAGCAATATCAATTTTATCCACTAGGTGTCACACTAATGTAGTAAATCCCAATGAGAGTATAAACCAGCGCTGGACGGATTTTTCAATCCCGCTACCAAAACGTTAGTTTGCGCCCCACTGCCCCTTATTTTTATTTTTATTCATTTCACTTGCTTTCTTTATGAGTTTCCTGTAAATTGTTTTGCCAGTGTTGCGTTTTGTGCGTTAGATTCATTCCTTGATCTTCTACCGCTTTTTCTAACCCGTAGGAAGAAAAAAAATACAGAAGCAATGGGAGAACATGTAAACTACACACACACACACACACACACACACACACACATATACACGGTGGAGGCGGGAATCGAACCCACAACCCTGAAGGCATGAGGTTAACATGCTAACCACTAAACCACGGTGCCCCCTCTACATTATATAAATAACCGTATTTGTTTTTAGTACTGCATTTCTTTCTTCTTCATTCATTCATTCATTCATCCGATCTTCCCTCGGGTCACGGGGAGTCTGTGTCTATCTCAGGAGTCTATGGGCAGGATACACCCTGGGCAGGAATGCCAACCCATCGCAGGACACACACACACTCACACACACACTAGGGACAATTTTCCAAGGTGCCAATCAACCTACCGTGCATGTTTTTGGACCGGGGGAGGAAACCGGAGAACCCGGAGAAAAACCCCCCCCTGAGGCACGGGGAGAACATGCACAAACTCCACACACACACATGGCCGAGACGGGAATCGAACCCGGATCCTGGTGGTGTGAGGCAAACGTGCTAACCACTACGCCACTACGCCACCATGCCCCCATTTCTTTCTTTCTATCTTTCTTTCTTTCTTTCTTTCTTTCTTTCTTTCTTTCTTTCTTTTTAAAAACATTTTTAACGTCCCGTGAAAAAAAAAAAAACAACTTAACTCTCCCGCACACTCAGGAGTATTTTACCTACATTTTTTTAGTCCTGTATTGCGCCCCACCTGTCATACCTTTATTCCCCACTAGAGGTGCGCATCCCACACTGTGGAGAACCACTGAGTTAAAGCACAGGAGCTGAAGGATAGTTTGAAATAGAGAATTTTCCCGCAGGTTTTGGTGAATATATTTTGTCCAGTTCATGCATAAATGTTATTTTCTGCAGCAGGCAAAAGATCCCCACCTTGTGCTTGTAAATTATTTATTTACAGTTTATAACAGTTCATTTGTTTTTTTAATATTATTATATATATATATATATATATATATATATATATATATATATATATATATATATATATATATATATATATATATATGGGGGGGGGGGGGGGGGCACGGTGGCGTAGTGGTTAGCATGTTCGCCTCACACCGCCAGGATCTGTGTTCGATTCCCGTCTCGGTCCATGTGTGTGTGGAGTTTGTGCATGTTCTCCCCGTGCCTCAGGGGGTTTTTCTCCGGGTTCTCCGGTTTCCCCCCCTCCCCCTCCCCTGGTCCCCCACCTCTCCAGTTTCCTCCCCGGTCCAAAAACATGCACGGTAGGTTGATTGGCACCTTGGAAAATTGTCCCTAGTGTATGAATGTGTGTGTGTGTGAATGTGTGGGTGTGTGTGTGTGTGTGTGTGTCCTGCGATGGGTTGGCATTCCATCTAGGGTGTATCCTGCCTTAATGCCCATAGATGCCTGAGATAGGCACAGGTTCCCCGTGACCCGAGAGAAGATCGGATAAAGCGGTAGAAAATGAATGAATGAATGAATGAATAATATATATATATATATATATATATACACACACACATTTATATGATTTTATTAGACGATTTTGCATGAGTCCCATGAATAGTAGTATTCTCCCGCAACCCGCGCACACATGAATATATTCCCGGTTGATTCCCGCAATCAACCATCAAATCTTGTCCCGTGCCGCACTCAGTTGTGTTCGGTCCCGCGGGAGTGCCGGTCTCTAGTTTGAACCTCAAGGTTTGAGGTCCTGACGGGATCAAACGTTTTCTTCCTCTCTTTTTTCCACTGGAGATTATGGGGATGTCCACATTTTCACCCATGTTTCTTTTCCTCATTGCCACCTGTGTCAAATTCCACTTTTCAAAATAACACATTTTCCACAACAATTCCAGTAAATTTTCTGTATATACGGTTTTCCTGCCGACATGCACCAGTTTGTTTAAGGATGGCCTTCTAGAGTGAGAACTTTCTAAAGACATGCACGGTAGGTTGATTGGCACCTTGGAAAATTGCTTTATTCAACTTTATTCAAATGTTCCAGCCTGGATTGTTGAAACCGTCACAAAGTCTTACTTCATGGTTTTCATTTAATGGATGTTAAAGATTTCAGTAACATGATGTGCAGTACATATTTGACAATTTAGTTTATCTCTCAAACCTGAGCACATTTCATTGTTTGCCATTACTCGTGAAATCCGACACGTTTTATTTAATGTTTGAGTATTATAGTGAGGAAACAATACATTTTCGTTTTTTATAGAATTTGTTACATCATATCAAGCAGTGGTTACTGTAGTCCACATGTGTCAAACTCGGTTCCTGGAGCCCTGCAGTGTTTTGTTCCAACCCTGCTCCAATATACATACCATGTAGTTTTCAAATAAGCCTTAATGACTTGATTAGTTGGATCAGGTGTGTTTTAATTATGGTTGAAGCTAAAACTCTGCCCTTCTAGAACGTAATATTTGAGAGCTTCCTCAAAGTGTGCTAAGAATTTCTCCTACCTTCCTTCATCTTCTGCTAATAAATATGATTTTGTGGGAAAATATTTTTACTAGCCTTTTTTTGTTGTTGTTGTAATTGGCTCCAAACCAGGGGTGTCAAACTAACTTAACTCAACTCAAGCATAATTAAAAACACCTGATCACAATAATCAAGTCATTAAGGCTTATTTGAAAACTACATGGTATGTATATTGGAGCAGGGTTGGAACAAAACACAGCAGGGCCGCGGCCCTCCAGGAATGGAGTTTGACACCCATGCTCTAGACTTTACGAGAAAAGTCTAGAAATACAAGAAAAGTTCAGAAAAAGAATCTTTAATAAGGAACTAGGCAAACTAAACAGAAGGGAAAGGCAAAACCAAATACAAAAAACAGTTCCGGGTCATAAAGCAGGCAATTGTTCAATATAAGCAAAGACCAAAGGAAACACCAAAACTGTCCAAGACCAAAAAATCAGGGCAACAAATGCAGAGCAAAACCAAAAATAAACCAAAAATACAAACCAAATATCCAAAGGGCAGAAATAGGAATCCAGGAGACAGGGAACAAGAAGCAAGGCAGGACAGGCAGGGTGGCAAGAGAATCTCAGGTGCTGGTGCTGGTGAAATAGCTTAAATAGTGAGCCACGTGGGAAAGGCGGCAAGATGGCTGCCGAAACAGAAGTGTGCGAAAGCGGAAGTCCGAGCAGCAAGCTTTTGCTGATGCTGATCCATGATTTCATCTCTGCATCTGTTTGTTATTCCATTCATTCATTCATTCATCTTCTAGCGCTTTATCCGATCTTCCCTCGGGTCACGGGGAGTCTGTGTCTATCTCAGGCGTCTATGGGCATTAAGGCAGGATACACCCTGGATGGAATGCCAACCCATCGCAGGACACACACACACACACACACACACACACACACACACATTCATACACTAGGGACAATTTTTCCAAGGTGCCAATCAACCTACCGTACCGTGCATGTTTTTGGACCGGGGGAGGAAACCGGAGAACCCGGAGAAAAAACCCCCTGAGGCACGGGGAGAACATGCACAAACACACACACATGGCCGAGACGGGAATCGAACCCGGACCCTGGCGGTGTGAGGCGAACGTGCTAACCACTAAGCCACTAGTGCCTCCTCATATTCCATTTGTGAAGCAATCGTTTGACAGATCCCTGCAGTACATCTGAACATCAGTCCAAGAAAGAGCAGATTTGCAAAAAGTGTGTTTTCTGTAGAACATCCCCGTGCCGGGACGTGTCAGAGCCAGCAGGAAAACCGACACCGTCCCTCACCGTAGTGCGCTTGAGTTCAGCTCTGAAGGTTAAGCTGAAATGAAGTGTGTGACTTCAGCACACAAATAAAAATGCAAATCATTTCCAAACTGAGGAGAAGAACAATGCAAAGTTTATGCAAGTCACATGGCGCTTTTGTCAATAGGCCTTTATTGGCATTTCAAGAATATACAGTAAACACAATGAAAAAAAGTAACATTACACCAGGACCATGGAGCTACAACAGACACAGAACTACACATAATGAGGAGTCTGTGTCTATCTCAGGCGTCTATTCGTCTATGGGCATTAAGGCAGGATACACCCTGGATGGAATTCCAACCCATCACAAACACACACACACACACACACACACACACACACCCATCACACCCATTCATACACTAGGGACAATTTTCCAAGATGCCAATCAACCTACCGTGCATGTTTTTGTTTTTGGCCGGGGGAGGAAACCGGAGAACCCGGAGAAAAACCCCCTGAGGCACGGGGAGAACATGCACAAACTCCACACACACATGGCCTAGACGGGAATTGAACCCAGACCCTGGCGTTGTGAGGCGAACGTGCTAACCACTAAACCACCGTGCCACTTATTATTATTATTATTATTATTATTATTATTATTATTATTATTATTATAGCACTGCCTTAACCCTTTTAGACATAGAGTTCAGCAGAGCTGCACAGGTTGCTATTGGAGTCCTCTTCCAGTCCTCCATGACGACATCACGGAACTGGTTGATGTTAGAGACCTTGTGCTCCTCCACCTTCAATTTGAGGATGGCCCACAGATTCTCAATATGGTTTCGGTCTGGAGGCATGCTTGGCCAATACATCGCCTTTGCCCTCAGCTTCGTTAGCAAGGCAAGAGTCTTTGGGATGCTTATCAGGTTAGAATTCTGCCCTGAGATTATGCTCTGCTTCAGTACGTCACAGTACATATTTGCATTCATGGTTCCCTCAATGAACTGTAGCCCACAGCGCTGGCAGCCCCAGATAGTGTCACTACCCCCACCATGTCACCAATGTCTTTGTATTCCTCACCTAGTCGCTCCACACATGCTTGACACCATCTGAACCAAATAAGTTGATCTTGAACACACAGTTCCAGTAATCCATGTCCGTATTGTCTTCAGCAAACTGTTTCTTGTGCATGATCTTTAGAAGAGGTTTCCTTCTGGGACGAGATGCATGCAGACCCATTTGATGCAGTGTATGGTGGTCTGAATACTGACAGCCCAAACACCCCAACCAACACATTCAACCTCTGCAGCAATGCTGGCAGCACTCACGCATCAATTTCCCAAACACAACCTCTGGATGTGACGCTGAGCATGTGCCTCAACTTCTTTGCTGGACCACGGCGAGGCCTCTGAGTGGAACCTTGTCCTGTTAAACCATCGTACTATTACGTCCTGTTATGTACATCGTACCATCGTACGTAAACCATCTTGGCCACCATTCTGAAGCTCAGCTTCAGGGTTTTGGCGATCTTCTTATAACCTACATGTATCTACATATTGAGGGTTAGGGGCCTTGCTCAGTGGCCCACGAGACTAGTGGTGGGATTTGAACCTACGATCTTCAAGTCCAGAGACCTTTGTCTTGATCACTGTCATTGGTCATTTCTTATATGTCACATGACAAGGGATGCCAGGGATGTTCTCACTTATGTGAGATATAATATATATCTGAGAATAATATCTGTCTATTCTGGACACTCAAAGCACTTTACATTGTGAGCGGCGGTTCTTCTCCTCATCCACCACCCGTGTGCAGCATCCACCTGGATGATGCGACGGCAGCTGTAGTGCACCAGTACTGCCACCACACACCAGATTACTGGTGGAGAGGAGACAGAATGATGAGTTGATATGGAGGACGGTTAGGAGGCCGTGATGGTCAGAGGGTGAATTTGCCCGGGATCGTGAGGACATGCTTCTACTATTTTTCCAGAGTCCTCGTATTTATAATGACCACAGAGAGCCTCGCTTTAACGTCTCATCTGAAAGACCGGGCTCTTTGACAGTTATACTGGGGTGTTACAACCCACACTGACCACAGGTTAAGCGCCCCCTGCTGGGCGTCACTAACACCTCTACTAGCAGCAATGTAGTATTCCCAGGTGGTCTCCCATCCAGGTACTAACCAGGCTCAATGCTTCAATGGGGCAACCAGACTTGGGCTACAGGGTGATATGGCTGCTGGCACCAACATTCTAATACCAACAATTTAATACACACATTAAACAAATCCATAGAACAATAATACATTTGATTTTAAAAAAGTGTTTGTTTGTTAATTATTTTACAAATGAAGGAAATAAAATCCCATAATGCAGGTATGTCCAAAGTCCAACCCGGGGGCCAAATGCGTTCAAATTTCCCCCGGAGTCTCCATCATAAAATCAATAATATGCGGCCCGCCAGCACTGTTTACTAACAGTATAAAACACAAGAATACAAAAAAAAGCTATTTTAAATTACACCAGAAGACCTGTAGCCGCACTCTCACGTAACGCTCAGAGAAGAAGGAGGCAAAGCGATAAAACTCCACTGTATTCATCAATTAAGGCAAAATAAAATCACATTTTATTTTTTATCTGCCCTTCGTTTTGTACTTCATAATAAGATCAATGTTGGTGTTTGTTTTCCTGTTGACTGGATTTGGATTTAGAGGTTTTTACAGTTTGCCATTTAACAGTGAATAATATATAATGTTTCAAATCAACCTAGATATGTTTAATCTTCCTGAAGGTTTTCTTAAGTTTATATGGCATTAAAATACGAAAGACAGAGTAATTTTAGTAAAAATTTGTTTAGATTTGTTTAATTTGTTTAAATTTGTTTAATTTGTTTATTTGTGTTATGTGTGAAGAAATGAAAAGGCTGCCATTTGCAATTAAAAAAAACATCCATCCATCCATCCATCCATCCATCCATATTCTACTGCTTATCTGGGATCGGGTTGTGGTGGCAACAGTCTAAGTAGACTTTCCTCTCTCCAGCCACTTCCTGTAGCTCCCCTGGGGGGACACCTAGGCATTCCCAGGACAGTCGAGAGACATAGTCCCTCCAACGTGTTCTGGGTCTTCCCCGAGGCCTCTCCCCGGTGGGAAATGCCCGAAACACCACCCCTGGCAGGCGTCCTCATTGCCCTCTCGATGCGGAGGAGTAGCGGATCTACTCTGAGCTCCTCCCGAGTGACTGAACTTCTCACCCTATCTCTAAGGGAGCGCCCAGCCACCCTGCGAAGAAAGCTCAGCTCAGCTCCCTCTTCACTACGACGGACCGGTACATCGACCGCATTACTGCACCGATGTGCCTGTCCATCTCCCGTTCCATCCTCCCCTCACTCTTGAACAAGACCTTCAAGATACTTGAACTCCTCCACTTGGGGGAGGAGCTCTCCACCATCCTGAAGTGGGCAAACCACCTTTTTGCGGCCGAGGACCATGGCCTCGGACATGGAGGTGCTGATCTTCATCCCAGCTGCTTCACACTCGGCTGCAAACCTTCCCAATGTTCAACTGAATGTCCCCAACATAGATTCATCATTCATTCATCTTCTAGCGCTATATCCGATCTTCTCGGGTCACGGGGAGCCTGTGTCTACCTCAGGCGTCTATGGGCATTAAGGCAGGATACACCCTGGACGGAATGCCAACCCATCGCAGGGCACACACACACACACATTCATACACACATTCATACACTAGGGACAATTTTCCAAGGTGCCAATCAACCTACCGTGCATGTTTTTGGACCGGGGGAGGAAACCGGAGAACCCGGAGAAACACCCCCTGAGGCACGGGGAGAACATGCAAACTCCACACACACATGGCCGAGACGGGAATCGAACCCGGATCCTGGCGGTGTGAGGCGAACGTGCTAACCACTAAGCCACCGTGCCCCCCCAACATAGATTCACCTCACCAAATCTGGCCCTCTTTAACAAAAAGATTTGGACACCCCTGCTGTAGCGGCAACAGGTCGCTTCATGCACTAGTAAGTGTTAACTCGCGTATCAATGCAACAGCGTGTTCGGTAAAATTCTAAACAAATCACCACCTCACAGTTTCTCCACAGACGATAGTTTCTGTGAGTGAACACAAGTCTTATACAGGGAAACATCCTCGTATTGTATTATGATTGTAAACAAAAGTTTTATTACAATATGTTTGCTCTTGACCAGAATAAATGTTTTAACTTATTGATTTATTTATGCTAGTATGTATGTATTTATTTGTTTGTTTGTTTAGAAGGCGGCTGCGCATTGTCCGTGTGAAGAATGCTTACTGTAAACAAGAATGATGACGTTGTCGGTCTAATTGTTTCTAAGGACAGACAAAAATTTGAATTGCTCCACAATTTCTTGGAAGTTTTATATTACAGTAAAAAACAATTGCATTTTGAAAATATATGTTTGTGATTATTTCAGTTCCCACTTAAATTGAGCAAATAGTTTATAGTAAATAAAAAAATATAGTAAAAAAAAAAACATGTTCATTTTGCACATTGAACATTCCTAAATGTAACAAAACATTATTAAATAAAATGTACAAATAGCGGGGCACGGTGGTTTAGTGGTTAGCACGTTCGCCTCACACCGCCAGGGTGCGGGTTCGATTCCCGTCTCGGCCATGTGTGTGTGGAGTTTGTGCATGTTCTCCCCGTGCCTCAGGGGGGTTTTCTCCGGGTTCTCCGGTTTCCTCCCGGTCCAAAAACATGCACGGTAGGTTGATTGGCACCTTGGAAAATTGTCCCTAGTGTATGAATGTGTGTGTGTGTGTGTGTGTGTGTCCTGTGATGGGTTGGCATTCCATCCAGGGTGTATCCTGCCTTAATGCCCATAGACGCCTGAGATAGACACAGACTCCCCGTGACCCGAGGGAAGATCGGATAAAGCGCTAGAAGATGAATGAATGAATGAATGAATGTACAAATAGCTAATATGTAAAGGTGACAAATGTGAAAAAAATGATATACTCAAAGATATTTTGCCAATTTTACCTCGTTTTCTTTTTGTTAATCAAACTATATATATAGTTAATTGTAAAATCTAATTAACATTCCGTTTTGGAGGCACCCGAAACCTTTTTTTGTAATGTAAAACAAAAACACCTCATGTTTTTTGAATGCACATTATAAATTAATCTAGTTATTTTCTTTTTTTTAAACATCCTATCAAAGCTCAGTTATTAGGTATAAACATACTGATAAGGTATCTACTACATCGATTTTTATAATCTTTTTATTGGGATTATGTGCCTGATTTGTTTGTTTCAGAGATTCATGTTTGTTTAAGAAAATCGCATCTTCCGTGTGAGTGTGAATTTATACAAATGATCCGGCCTGGAATTTCTTTCCATGTAAAGACCTTTGTAAAGAATACATTCCAGGTAAAGTATAACTTTATACGTTTATTCAGTGAGTATTTCACAATATACTTATTTCATGCTGGAGAAACGTGAGGCACGAAACTTTGTAAATAATGCAAAAATTCAAGTGCATTTATTAAATTTTTATTAAACAATCAAGAAGTTCCATTATGCAATTCCTGTTGTTTATTTATTTATTTATTTATTTTTGTGTTTGTATCGATTCGGTATTGGTATCGTGATATTTAATCCCGGTGTCGTGCCAAAGTCAAAATAGTATATTTATTAATTTATTTAACTATTTAAACTATACTAGTAAATATTGATTATTCTAATGCTAATGTGATCATTTTGTTTACAATATTACATGCTGGTTCGTTGATGTTTATCCATAAGAATCCATGTTCTTCGTTTCTTCATCGTCCTGCGCAGGTCTTAATAGCAATGAACCTCTTCATCTTTTCTGGAGGGAATTGTGGAGAGATTTTAATATTTTAGAATATAATTATGATGTCATTTGTTTATTAATAAACAGATATTAGGGGTTTACTTACTAAATATTGAGGTAGCAGATGAAGTTCATTTTCTCGCGGCAGTTCCGGTTCTCCCAGACACCAGCTTGAAGGTTTCGTGCTCCACAGTGGAAAGGCGTTTTGGGGCATGAAGGCATTGAGGGCAGGGGCTCCGCAGTCTGGTTCACCCAGAACCATGATCCATCCATGAAGCGTAGCCCCGTCCAGAAAGTGGGAGTCTGAATGGTGACATTTTTGCTGTTGAACATGAAGTAATCTGTATCTGAGCTGAGGACGATCAGGCCAGTGTAGTGTGTTCTGCAGTACACCAGAGCATCTTCCCAGGTCTTCATCTCCTGCACCACGATGATCTCAGGTGTCCAGCTGTAGCAGAAAAATGCTATCGTTTCCATACAATACAGATCATACCATGCGTTGTTCTCAGTAATCACACAGTCTTCAGCTTCAGCACCATTCGGTTCGCCAATATGCCACGCTGTTATCCCCAGTACAGTTCCATCAGACCAGCGCGTGAACGTTAACTCACTTGGACTTTTGCTGAGGCCGATCCAGGCGTAATCCCTTTGATATGTAGATGTTTGTTCAACAAATCTAAAGTATTCTGCCACCGAGTCAATTGTTGAAAGATCAGCAAAATGTTCCCTGCAGTACGTCTGAGCATCAGACCAGGACATAGGGGATTGGACAGAAATGTGTCTTCTGTAGAACAACCCTATAGCTACATCTGTTAAAGCCAGCAGGATGAGGACGGAGAAAAAAACCCGCATCATCTCTCAGTGTAGTGCGTTCCAGCTCAGTTCTGAAGGGTCTGCAGACATGAAATTTGTGACAGCAGCACACAAATGAAAATGCAAAACAAAATATTTGCCAGACTGAGGGGAAGGACCATGCAAAGTTCATGCAAGTCGACAAGGTCCATGAATACATTCATTCATTCAGACATCTTCTAACACTATATCCAATCTTCACGGTCACGGGGAGTCTGTGTCTATCTCAGGCGTCTATGGGCATTAAGGCAGGATACACCCTGGATGGAATTCCAACCCATCACACACACACACACACACACACACACACACACACACACACACACACACACATTCATACACTAGGGACAATTTTCCAAGGTGCCAATCAACCTACCGTGCATGTTTTTGGACCCGGGGGGAAACCGGAGAACCCGGAGAAAAACCCCCTGAGGCACAGGGAGAACATGCACAAACGCCACACACACATGGCCGAGACGGGAATCGAACCCGGATCTTGTGAGGCGATCGTGCTAACCACTACGCCACCGTGTCCCAAAGGACTCGTCTACTCTAATTAATGCGCTGTGATTTAAAGTAGCACTCAATGTTGTTGTTGTTGTTTAGAGTCATGGCTTGTGTTTGTGCCTTTATTCAATGCAACAACATGTCAGTTTTTGCTGCATGCTGCTGGTTTGTAGAGTCTTACAAACTCGTAAATTGGGGACAAATTGGGGACAAATTCGTAAATTGGGGACAGGTCCAAATCGATTTCGTCTTCTTTTTTAAGAAAGACTCCAAGCCAGGTTACGAAACCGCTTTCTTACAGAGGTGTTTCTTCACACGTCTGGCGTGAAAACCTTTGTGAAAAGGGCCGTTGATCCTCCGTCCCCATAAGTCAGGGGTGTCAAACTCCATTCCTGGGAGGGTTACAGTCCCGCAGTGATTTGTTCCGACCCTGCTCCTACATGCATGCAATGTAGTTTTCAAATAAGACTCAATGACTTGATTAGTTGGATCAGGTTGGACTCATCAGGTCCTCTTCCCTTCTGGAAGTTTCACACCTCTGCCCTAGGTCCTAGATCAGCCATCCATATGCACTGTCATGGAAATCCAGGCTTCACAATGCCTGGGCTCTGTTTTAGAGTATCTGGTTGACGGGGATTGGGATGGACTAGAGGAGCACTCATGGGTCCAAAGAAAGGACATCCTAGACTCAGTGCTCCTAGAGGAGATTCACCGCAGTCACCCTAACTGCCCCGGTCTCAGAGGACTTGGTCGCCCCACGCATCGTGTTAGGGCATCTGGAGCCACCCCTTGTAAGTTGGGGGGAGGCGAACTACCACCACGCCCCTTCTAGCTCTCAATATCTCAAAGTCTTCGCTTATGCTTTACTCCTGCTTCCTAAGAAGCTGTTTATAGGTTGTTTATAAGCTATATTTATAATACATATTGACTTTAATGCAAATGTTACACTGTACTTGAAAAAATGACACACGAAACCATAAAACTTTAAGCATTATGTTTAATGGCCATTAATGATAAATGTATAATAAAATACAAATACCGTTTAATGCATAACATTTACTATATCATACAGCACATCATACCAAACATCTATTTCAAACAAATAATTAAATACAAATCTCGTTAATTGAAACATTTGACTAACAAACTTTTACAACTATTTAGAGAAACATAATTTCGCCCTTTAATGCAATATTGGAGTAAATATTAAGTTTTATAGTTTTAATGCTAATGTGAATTCAGTTGATAATATTATGTGCTAACTGTAAATTGATGATCGTCTTCGTCCTGTGCAGGTGTTGATTGCAGTGAATCTCTTCGTCTATTAAATGAATTGAATTCTACAAAGATTAGAATATTTTAGAATGTAATTATGATGTAATTTGTTTATTAATAAACAGATATTAGGGGTTTACTTACTAAATATTGAGGTAGCAGATGAAGTTCATTTTCTCGCGGCAGTTCCGGTTCTCCCAGACACCAGCTTGAAGGTTTCGTGCTCCACATTGGAAAGGCGTTTTGGGGCATGAAGGTATTGAGGGCAGGGGCTCCGCAGTCTGGTTCACCCAGAACCATGAACCATCCATGAAGCGTAGCCCCGTCCAGAAAGTGGGAGTCTGAATGATCACATTTTTGAGGTTGAAGACAAACTGATCTGTATCTGAGCTGAGGACGATCAGGTCAGTGTAGTGTGTTCTGCAGTACACCAGAGCATCTTCCCAGGTCCTCATCTCCTGCACCACGACGATCTCAGGTGCCCACTTGTAGCAGAAGAAGTATTGAAGTACTGTACAGTCTTGATCGTACCACCGGTTATTGATATCCAGCATACAGAATTCACTTGCAGGATGGTCAATTATACCATAAAATGCCTTCGTTTCCCCCAATGGGCTTCCATCAGACCAGAGTGTAAAGTCAGTGTCGTTTGGTCTTTTATAAAGTCCAATCCATATCCAATTCCCTTTAGCTACACCAGACTGACTAATAAAATTCGCATATTCCCCTTGTGAGTTAATGGTTGACAGATCCAAAAAATGTTTCCTGCAGTAAGTCTGAGCATCAGACCAGGACATATGAGATTGTACCAAAGTGTGTTTTCGGTAAAACAATCCCACAACTCCATCAGTCAGAGCCAGAAGGACGAGGCCGGAGAAAACCCACATCGTCTCTCACTGGAGCACTCGAGCTCTACAGGAATGAAATTTGTGAAAGAAGAGCAGAAATGAAAATGCAAAAGGTTTTTAATCTGAAGGGAAGGACCATGCAAAGTTTATGCAAGTCCCAGAATCGTTACTGACGCAGCTCGAGTTCCTGAGGGGGAACAGAAACTTTGCCTGTATAGAAATATTAGAGTTTGCGTTCTCAGAGAAATTATTTCTTTCTGCTTATTGTAGGTGGAAATACTTTGAGTATGTAACGAAGCAGACGGACAAGGTAGCGGCGAGAGTGTACACGGAACGGGAGTCGAAGTGTGGTTTCTGGAGAGCGTGGAGAAGCGTTGGGAAAGATCTGAAGGGGGGTGGAGTGTCATCCGTGATGTCTGCATGGTCGTGACGAGCCCGGACATGGAGTGAAGGCATCTAAGTCTTGAGAGGTGCTGGCTCAGTGGGTAAGTCATTGGCCAGGGAGGTGGTGTAGCCCAGTGGTTAAGGTGTTGGTCTCTGGACCGGAGGATCATGGGTTCAAACGTCACCACCACCAATCTGTCACTAGTGGGCCTTTGAGCAAGGCCCTTAAACCTCATTTGCTCATCTGTAAGTCGCTCTGGATAAGGTCGTCTGCCAAATGCCGTAAATGTAAATGTAAAAGCAAATTGGCCTCTCGACCGGAAGATCACAGGTTCAAATCCCACCACCACCACCACCACCACCACCAAGCTGCCACTAGTGGGCCCTTGAGCAATGTAGAAGACTGTTTATATAGGTTGGTGCTGATTGAGGCAGTGATTGTGTGCAGGTGAGACTGATCAGAGTTCAGGGGAATGAGAGCGCTGGGGATGAGAGTCTGAGAATTGGCATGACTGTGAAGTTTACTGCATACATTCATGGATAGGCTCATAACCTGAACCTTGATTGTAAATGAAACAGCATGTTCCAGATAAATCTTGGGTGTTCATTGTAAATTCTCAAAATGGTAAATAATCACCTTTTGATTTTCATCAAAATATATATTCATTAGGGGCACGGTGGTTTAGTGGTTAGCACGTTCGCCTCACACCTCCAGGGTCCGGGTTCGATTCCCGTCTCGGCCATGTGTTTGTGGAGTTTGCATGTTCTCCCCGTGCCTCAGGGGGTTTTCTCCCGGTTCTCCAGTTTCCTCCCGGTCCAAAAACATGCACGGCCTGTTACTAAAAAACTGAGTAGCAAAGTTCCACAAGTGGCAGGATAACCCAATAGCACACTAAGAGCACAGAGGGAGGAGCTCTTAAACACCAAGTGCCCTGGCCCCAGGAGAACCGAATGCCGTGCCTGAAAAAGCCCCCGAAAGCCCCCGGGGGGGGGGGGGGGGGGGTAGTGGAGGTCTTAAAATGTGCCCTCTCCTTGCTGGAACAGAATTTCTACCATGGATTTGAAAGGATATTGGCAGGGGGCACCATCCTCAAAGGCAAAAATGGATTTTAGCACTGCCAATGGATACTGGCAATATTGAGTCTTCTTGTTTGGTCTCCACTGTGCAGTTGCCACCTTTCAACATCTCATGGACATTTTTCCTTTGGCCGCACCAACACTTCGCAGCTGCCTACCTTGACAACGTGGTCATAAACTCCAGAACATGGGGGATGAGTGATGGGGGATCTCAGGAAGGCAGGGTTAATGGCAAACCCACAGAAGTGCCACCTGTGCACAATACCTGGGGTATCCCAACAGCAGAAGCCTGCTGAAACCTCCGGAAGGCAGTAACAGATTATCCCCATCCCGAGTCAAAGAAACAGGTATGGGACTGGCAAGATACTATTGAAGAGTTATGACTTCTCATCCATAGCATCCTCCTCTCTCTGACCTCACAAGAAGAGGACTCATAATCCTTCTACGGCAGGGGTGTCCCACTCTGTTCCTGGAGGGCCCCAGCCCTACAGTGTTTTGTTCCAACCCTGCTCCAACATACATAGTTTTCAAATAAGCCTTAATGACGTGATTAGTTGGATCAGGAGTATTTTAATTGTGGTTGAAGCTAAACGCTGCAGGCCTCCAGGAACGGAGTTGGACACCACCTGTTCTATGGGGAACATCACCCAGTCCTGTACATCAGCCAAAGAATAATGCTAGCCAAGCAATGGTACACTGTAATGAAATGGAGAGCCCTGGACATCACATGTGCAATCAAGGAGCTCGTGCTATTACTTGACCGGTAGGCAGTTTACAATAATAAGACCCTCTAGTGGATGGCAAAGGCGAAAGATTGCACAAATTACTCACTGGTTTCTGTAAACTCAGGATTTCCTGTTCGACTTACAGCACTGGATAGGGGCCATGAATGGAAACATGGACGTGTCTCTCTTGCAGACATGGATTCTGCTTTCCATGGCAGTAGGTTCGGAGTTGGAGGAGATACTATGATAACAGAATTGTATCCCGCTATTGTTGTAAAAACAAACACAGAGTAACAGGTTTTATTAATAAGAATAATAAATTAATAAGAGCCGGATCTGGTCTGCAGAGCAACTGAACTCCTCCATTTCCAGTCCCCCATTACATGTGTTTTGGACCACCATACATTTCTATGTATCCACCTTCATCATCCATACATTGTTCCCCCAACATCTGTATCTAATTTGGGGCACAGTGGCTTAGTGGTCAGCATGTTTGCCTCACACCTCCAGGGTCCGGGTTCGATTCCCGTCTCGGCCATGTGCGTGTGGAGTTTGTATGTTCTCAGGGGGCTTTTCTCCGGGTTTTCCGGTTTCCCCCCTGTCCAAAAACATGCACGGTAGGTTGATCAGCACATTGGAAAATTGTCCCTAGTGTGTGAATGTGAGTGTGTGTGTGTGCCCTGTGATGGATTGGCATTCCATCCAGGGTGTATCCTGCTTTAATGCCCATAGACGCCTGAGATAGGCACAGACTCCCCGTGACCCGAGGGAAGATGGGATATAGCGGTAGAAAATGGATGAATGAATGTATCGGCTGCGAACCCGACTGCCAAACAGATGCTGAAAAGACAACGTTGTGGATAGACAGTGGGCACATGATGACGGAGGGACAAGCACAATGAGGCATGGCTGGAGACATGGAGAGCAGACACTCGGCACCCTTTTTGAGTCGAGGGTCACCTCCCAGGTCGGATGGTAAATTTTCAATTCCTGATTCAATTCAATGTTACCCCTCTGGCTGTCCCTCTCTAGGAAGCAGTGGACTGTTACGTGGAAATGCCTATAGTAGCGAAGACCACGACCGACCTATCGCTTGGTCAATCAGTTAAGGAGTCCCAGCCAAAGCTCCTCTTCCCCCTCACTTCCTAGACTGCCCTATTATAAATACAGTGGAACCTTGGTTTTCGTTTGAATGAGTATTCTATTGTTGGGATTTTCATTGATAAATGAGTCCACATTTTGCATTCGTTTTCATCAACCACTTTGGTTTTTACGTTCGGTTTTTAAGTTCGGTTTCACTTTCGTTTTCGGTCGTCTTTCATAGCGCATGCATCGCCATCTCTCGCAATTTTTTTCATGAATTGATTGCCAATTACCAAAATTCACCATGGCACCAAAGAAAATCACTTCGTTCCCATATTAAGAAACACTATTGAAGTAAAGAAAGAAAGCAACAGCAACTTTCACCCTATCACCGCCTCACCAAGTTCCACATGCCATAAAGTCTCGTCTCACACCGCCAGGGTCTGGGTTCGATTCCCGTCTCGGCCATGTGTGTGTGGAGTTTGTGCATGTTCTCCCTGTGCCTCAGGGGGTTTTTCCCCGGGTTCTCCGGTTTCCTCCCCCGGTCCAAAAACATGCACGGTAGGTTGATTGGCACCTTGGAAAATTGTCCCTATTGTATGAAAATGTGTGTGTGTGTGTGTGTGATGGGTTGGCATTCCATTATTCCTTAATGCCCATAGACGCCTGAGATAGACACAGACTCCCCGTGACCCGAGGGAAGATCGGATAAAGCGCTATAAGATGAATAAAAATGCATTATATGTTACTATTTTAGTCGGTATGGAACGGATTCATTCATGGTTTATTTACAGACGAAAACCAAGGTTCCACTGTAAATGTCACTAAGCCTCCGATCTCTTGGTGCAATCCGGTTGCTATAATCTATATACATCAATACAATTTTACAGTCTAAATATCTGCGTCATGCTTTTTTGGAATGTTTATTGGTAAAAGTGCCTGATTGGTTTATTTATCCCCTACAAATTCCAGTTTATTTAATGAAACGTCGTCTACTAGAGTGAGACCTTATTCATATGAATCTTAAACCGCTGTGTTAGATGGCAGTAATAAATTATAATAAAATGTATTTATAATGCAAAGGCATTCAAATATTGATTCACTCGTGAATATTAAGTGAACATTTGATACTGTACATCAGGGATGGCCAACCCGCGGCTCCCGAGCCTCATGCGGCTCTTCAGGAGCTTTCACATAACATGCGTCAATGGGAATGGGATGATGTTCATGTGTACCCGTGTGTATGATGTGGCTCTTTGCAGTAACACAGATAAAAAAGTGGCTCTTAGCCTCCCACTAGTTGGCCACCCCTGCTGTACATGTAGAAATCAGACAAAAACACATGCTTTTATTCGATGTTTATAGGCATTAATGGATAAAATACAAATATCCTTTCATGTATAACATGTATAATATCATACAGCACATCATATCAGCCGTGGTTACAGTATTCATTTAAATTAACCTATTTCACTCTTTAAAATAAGTTTAAAATAACCTAAACTAAACAGAGTAAAGATTGAGTATTATGGTAACAATTTTAATGTAATATTTCCATTTATAATATTATATACTAATGATATATTGGTGTTTATCCATTTCGAATCTCGGTTTCGTCTTCGTCCTGTGCAGGTGTTGATTACAGTGAGTCTCTTCGTCTATTAAATGAATTGAATTCTACAAAGATTAGAATATTTTAGAATATAATTGTGATGTCATTTGTTTATTAATAAACAGATATTAGGGGTTTACTTACTAAATATTGAGGTAGCAGATGAAGTTCATTTTCTCGCGGCAGTTCCGGTTCTCCCAGACACCAGCTTGAAGGTTTCGTGCTCCACAGTGGAAAGGCGTTTTGGGGCATGAAGGCATTGAGGGCAGGGGCTCCGCAGTCTGGTTCACCCAGAACCATGATCCATCCATGAAGCGTAGCCCCGTCCAGAAAGTGGGTGTCTGAATGGTGACATTTTTGAGGTTGAAGACAAACTGATCTGTATCTGAGCTGAGGACGATCAGGTCAGTGTAGTGTGTTCTGCAGTACACCAGAGCATCTTCCCAGGTCTTCATCTCCTGCACCACGACGATCTCAGGTGCCCAGCTGTAGCAGAAAACGAACTGACGTGCTGTACAGTCTTGATCATACAAGCGATTGTTAATATCCAGCATGCAGAATTCAGATTTAGGATGGTCGATTATCCCATAAAATGCCTTCGTTTCCCCCAATGGGCTTCCATCAGACCAGAGTGTGAAGTCAGTGTCGTTTGGTCTTTTATAAAGTCCAATCCATATCCAATTCCCTTTAGCTATATCAGACTGACTAATAAAATTCGCATATTCCTCTTGTGAGTTAATGGTTGACAGATCCCCATATTTATTCCTGCAGTACGTCTGAGCATCAGACCAGGACATGGGAGATCGTACAAAAGTGTGTTTTCGGTAGAACAAACCCACAACTCCATCAGTCAGAGCCAGAAGGACGAGGCCGGAGAAAACCCACATCGTCTCTCACTGTAGTGTGATTGTGTTCTGCTCTGCAGGAATGAAATTTGTTGCAGATGTACACAAATAAAAATGCAAACGGGTCCCAAACCGAGAGGAAGGAGAATGCAAAGTTTATGCAAGTCCAAAGGGCACATGTTTACAATCAGGCTTTTAATGTAAACAAATGAAATTAATATTTATGAAGAATATCTTATCAAAAATATATGAATTACTGTAGGGGCACGGTGGTTTAGTGGTTAGCATTAGCGTTCGCACTCAGCACCTTCCAGGGTCCGGGGTCACCCGTCGTCACCATGTGTGGAGTTATTGGCCAGGGTCCGGGTCGTTCGTCCGTCTGTTCAGGGTTCTGTGCACGTTTTTGTGCTCGTGTGAGTGTTCTCATGTGTGCATGTACACAAATGCAAACGGGTCCCAGGAGGAAGGAGAATTTGTCAAAGGGCACATGTTTACTCAGGCTTTTAATGTAAACTGAAATTAATATTTAGAAGAATATCTTATCAAAAAATATGTTACTGTAGGGCACGGTGGTTTATGGTTAGCACGTCCCCACACCTCCAGGTGGGGGTTCGATTCCCGTCTCGGCCAGTGTGTGTGGAGTTTGTGCATGTTCCCCCGTGCCTCAGGGGGGTTTTTCTCCAGGTTCTCCGGTTTCCTCCCCTGGTCCAAAAACATGCATGGTAGGTTGATTGGCACCTTGGAAAATTGCCCCTAGTGTATGAATGTGTGTGTGTGTGTGTGTGTGTGTGTGTGTGCCCTGCGATGGGTTGGCATTCCATCCAGGGTGTATCCTGCCTTAATGCCCATAGACGCCTGAGATAGGCACAGGCTCCCCGTGACCCGAGAAGATCGGACATAGCGGTAGAAGATGAATGAATGAATGATATATATATATATATATATATATATATATATATATATATATATATATATTAGGAAATATTACAATAAATGACGAGTGGATGTAAACATGATTTGATTGAAAGTGCTGGTGTTCTGCACGGTCTGTTTCCTCTTTAAAATATATTATTGTTTATTTATTTTGAAGGGTTTTTTTAGGGCATGAATAAAATTGTTATGAAAATGTTCTTTTCTTAATGATACAAAATACTATTTTCCCCATTAATCTTTAATAATTTAATGAGTAAACTAATTAGTGATGGATTTTCGATTGCTTTGTGTGCGTCCTGGAGAGCTTCTCATAATCAGAGGTACAACATATGTATCAGACAAGATGTGGTGAGAATGTGAGAGAAATCATTGTGTTACTTAAAAATAGAATCACATATATTATATACATAAATGTGTGTGTGTGTGTGTGTGTGTGTGTGTGTGTGTGTGTACACAATATGATAAAGAAAAATTTCACTTTAAGGCAGGATACACCCTGGATGGAATGCCAACCCATCACACACACACACACACACACACACACACACACACACATTCATACACTAGGGACAATTTTCCAAGGTGCCAATCAACCTACCGTGCATGTTTTTTGGACCGGGGGAGGAAACCGGAGAACCCGGAGAAAAACCCCCTGAGGCACGGGGAGAACATGCACAAACTCCACACACACACATGGCCGAAGACGGGAATCGAACCCGGACCCTGGTCGGTGTGAGGCGAACGTGCTAACCACTAAACCACTGTGCCCCTACTGACCATTAGACCTTTGCTTTCATTATATATATATATATATATATATATATATATATATATATATATATATATATATATATATATATATATATATATATATATATATATATATATATATATATATATATATATACACACACCCATTGTCCCTAGTGTATGAATGTGTGTGTGTGTCCTGCGATGGGTTGGCATTCCATCCAGGGTGTATCCTGCCTTAATGCCCATAGACGCCTGAGATAGACACAGACTCCCCGTGACCCGAGGGAAGATCGGATAAAGCGCTAGAAGATGAACGAATGAATAATGGATATTTATTTTGATCAAACAGAACTTTATTCACAATTATTAAAAAAAAAAGTTAGTATTAAGTATTAAGTCAACAGTAAAAATCAACCTATAGATCTATGTATAGACTATTCACAGCGTATGACCAATAAACATGTTATTTAGGGTTACACGTTCTAACATGATTCTTTTTATAAACAACGTAAAAGGTGTGAAAGTTCACTCAGTTGTGATTTGTTTAGGATTTTACTGCGTGCCCCGTTTTTGCATTGAGGTGTGACCTAAAAACAAAGTTACTAGTGAGTGAAACTCTCACGATCAACATTCTCTCACACCACTGAAGCACATTTCTGCTTTCCCTCAATAAAATATTCTTTATTTTGGCCAAATCTGCTTATAATATGAATAATATAATAAATTAATATTGACAAGGGGCATGATGGCTTATTGGTTAGCACGTTCGCCTCACACCGCCAGGGTCCGGGTTCGATTCCCCTCTCGGCCATGTGTGTGTGGAGTTTGCATGTTCTCCCCGTGTCTCAAGGGGTTTTTCTCCAGGTTCTCCGGTTTCCTCCCCCGGGTCCAAAAACATGCACGGTAGGTTGATTGGCACCTTGGAAAATTTTCCCTAGTGTATGAATGTGTGTGTGTGTGTGTGTGTGTTTTTTTGTGTGTGTGTGTGTGTGTGGATGGGTTGGCATTCCATCCAGGGTGTATCCTGCCTTAATGCCCATAGACGCCTGAGATAGACACAGACTCCCCGTGACCCGAGGGAAGATCGGATAAAGCGGTTGAAGATGAATGAATGAATGAATGAATGAATGAATGAATATAGACACAAAAGTGTAGGGTTTAGATCTTTGTGCACATCAAATCCAAAGATGTCTGATACGATTGTGTGACTGCAGCTTTGGGATAATAACTGCGTACGGCAGGAAGAGTCCCAAAACTTTTCTCAATATCGTGCATATTTAGCACATTTTCTATACTTTCAGGATTGTTTTTACACTCTGACCAATTTGAGATTCTTAAGAGTTTCTTGTTGCAACAATGCAAAAATATGCAAACAGTAAAATCCTAAACAAATCACTGATGAGTCGACTGCTGTGGCTTGCGAAGATCGGAAGGA
Organism: Kryptopterus vitreolus; assembly: GCA_030449085.1. Taxonomy (NCBI): domain Eukaryota; kingdom Metazoa; phylum Chordata; class Actinopteri; order Siluriformes; family Siluridae; genus Kryptopterus; species Kryptopterus vitreolus. The sequence goes on from JACRUU010000030.1 coordinate 122,889, forward strand.
AAAGTAGTTTACGTCATTAAAGAAGTGGGAGGTGGTGTAACTCAGGGGTTAAGGTGTTGGACTCTGGACTGGAAGATCGTGGGTTCAAACCCCGTCGTTACCAAGCGGATACTATTGAACACTTAACCCTCAACTACCTTACAACCTCAAATTACTCAGTTGTAAGTTGCTCTGGATAAGGGCGTCTGCCGAATGAAATGAAATGCTGTAAATGTAAATATATATATTCATTCATCTTCTATCGCCCCCTGAGGCACGGGGAGAACATGCACAAACTCCACACACACATGGCCGAGACGGGAATCGAACCCGGATCCCTAGAAAAGGAGCCGGACGTGCTAACCACTAAGCCACCGTGCCCGATATATATATATATATATATATATATATATATATATATCTATATATATATATATATATATATATATATATATATAGTGTATATATATATGTGTGTGTATATGTACAGGGTAGGATTAAAAAGTAATGAGCCTCATTTTGTTCTGGAACGAACGTACCTCACCGAGCGCCCCACTTGCCAGCCACGGCGACGGTGCGTGTTGGCTTCACAACGCAACGGGATCAGCCTTGACGGGAAACCCTGTGTCGGCCCGAACTGACGTTAATGTGCAGCGAGTGCGCGATTTTTTGAACATGGACGGGCGTTTAAGTCTCTGCCAAGTAGCAGAGGCCCTGGAAAGCATTGTTAGCGAGGACTTGCACATGCGGAAGGTTCTGCGCCAAACTGTGCCGAGAGTTTTGACTGAAGAGCAAAAAAACAACCGAGTGCTCCGATGTCAAGAACTGCTGCAAATGTGCGATCCTTGCATTCTCGAAACTTGGACTTTTCAGTACGACCCAGAGACAAAACGACAAAGCTCCTGTGTGGCACACCTCAAACTCACCCCGTCCCAAGAAAGCGCAGATGAGCAAATCAAAGACGATGACCATGCTCATCGCCTTCTTCGGAGTGAAGGGGCTCATCCACTATGAGTTTGTCCCGCCCGGACAGACTGTGGAAGTCCTGAAAAGGAGAGGGGAGGGGTGGGGAGGGGTGTAGGTCAGTTCTGGTCTAAGGCGCTGGGATGCCGTAAGTCTTGGCCAATAAAGCCCTCTGTGCTCCAGGGGGCGCCGTATCATGGCTGACCCTGCGCTCTGACCCCAACTACCAACATCAAGCTGGGATATGCGAAGAAAAGAATTTCACTGTGCTGTAATGTTTATGATGTGACAAATAAAGGATTATTATTAAAAAGGCTGAAATGAAGCGTCGCGCTCAAGCAAAGGGACATCAAGGACAGCTGGAATCTTCACCACGACAACAATCCCAGCCACACCTGCCACTTAATCTCTTTTTTCTTCTCCTTCAGCCATTAGGGGGCGAACAAAAATAGCTAAACTTGGACCCAATCTAGACTATCCAATCAACGGCTCTGAATGCCACGGTGACGTCATACGCCTGCTAGAGGGCGGTGGTGACACCAACTCAAAATCTGATTGGTTGAAGCAGCAGTTTCATCAGCGTGTATTCTGTGTTCGAGGCGCTGCAAAATGGATTGTGAAGACTTCTCTGACTTTAACTCTGCCTGGCAACAAATGATGAATGCTGAAATGTGATTGGTTAAATGCTTTAATATGAAAATACATGTCTGGAAGCTGCACACTCATCGGAAAAGCAACGACATTTGCTTATGGCTGATATGAAAGGAAACAAATAGACCATTTATATATATATATATATATATATATATAGATATATATATATATATATATATATATATATATATATATATATATATATATATATATATATATAATATATATATATATATATATGATATATATACCACTCCTGGTACAAAACACCTACCACACTCCCAACTACAGTCATCTACTTCACCTGCTACGACCAGAAGAGACTGCATCTTAGTGCGCACCAACTCCAACGGGGTGTTCCCAGTGACTGCGCCCAACCCTGGCGATGACGGAGACGTAGTTTGTTACAGTAACCGAGACTGTCGGAAAGGAAGTCCTTGAGCTGGTCGTAGCAGGTGAAGTAGGTGACTGTGGTGGGGACAAACTCCACACACACATGGCCGAGACGGGAATCGAACGTGCTGACCACTAAACCACCACCGTGCCCGTATATATATATATATATATATATATATATATATATATATATATATATATATATATATATATATAGTCAAGTATAGGTGTTTACAGAATAAATATGAGGTGAATATCACAAAAAAGGAAGTAGACTCGATGTTCATAGAGGAATACCTGAAAAGGTGTGGAACGATATTTTTCTGTATTTTATAAATGATTTACACTATATTCATTCATTCATTCATTCATCTTCATATTCATCCTCGTTATCCAATTTTCTCTAAGATTTTAAAATAGACATTGAGTATTTTAGTTGAATGTTCAAACTGTTTTGTATTGCATGCAGGAATGTAATTTAGTTTTCTCTGCAGTATGGGTGGGTGTATGTGTGTATAAATAAATATATATATATATATATATATATATATATATATATATATATATATATATATATAAAAAAGCAAAGTCTAATGGTCAGTGAAATTTTTCTTATCATATTGTGTACACACACACACACACACACACACACACACACACACACACACACACATTTATGTATATAATATATGTGATTCTATTTTTAAGTAACACAATGATTTCTCTCACATTCTCACCACATCTTGTCTGATACATATGTTGTACCTCTGATTATGAGAAGCTCTCCAGGACGCACACAAAGCAATCGAAAATCCATCACTAATTAGTTTACTCATTAAATTATTAAAGATTAATTGGGAAAATAGTTTTTTGTATCATTAAGAAAAGAACATTTTCATAACAATTTTATTCATGCCCTAAAAAAACCCTTCAAAATAAATAAACAATAATATATTTTAAAGAGGAAACAGACCGTGCAGAACACCAGCACTTTCAATCAAATCATGTTTACATCCACTCATTTTCAAACCTATCTTTCCTTCATCTTTCTTTCTTCCTCCATTTGCTGTCGTGAGAAGGTTGAGCACAAAAACAATTACAAAAACGTAACCGTGGCTACTTCCTGTTGACTAGATAAAGAAGATTTGGATGAAAAGGTGTGGCGCTTTTACAAAATACGATATTTTCTATATTTATAAATGATTTACACTTAAATATCGTCATTTGTTGTAATATTTCTGAAATATATTTCTACAGCTGTGTAACTGTATGTAATATATGTGCTTTATATATAGATCAGATTTATGTGACATATGTAGTTCATTTATTTATATACAATATGAAGAATATAACGTCTGAGATTTGTCTCACATTTATTGTTTGACCTGGAACCCAAATGCATGTCATGTAGAGCAAAAGTAAAAAAAAAAAAAAAAGCACTGTTTCAATTGCTCGTGTGTATCATATTGACATTTTTAATCTCATCCACTGTTATATAAGTGCAGTAGAAAGCGAAAGCATGCTGTGTGTTTATTGTGTTTATATAATATTCGGGCGTGGCAGTGGTGTGGGCGAGTTGGAGTATTAAAGTCTCTTGGTTTCTCTTTATAGTCTCAGATAGAGCTCAGAGATCACGGGACATTTAAGGTATTGGAAAGAATTCTGTGTATGTAAATTCTTGACTGATCAATACAAATAATTAAATACTTATATATTTTATAGAAATGTAAACATTATTTGATTTTAAGGTTAGTTTTATGCTAATGAGTGGACATTTATGTGTTTAACAGACAATGCCTTTGTTAGAGATACAGATAGGGACTCTCCTTGCTGTTTCTGGGGGCGGTTTACCTGTTTTTTTGCTGGGTATGTACAAAACGTTTAACATACAAAAACAATGTTATTTGTATATAATGTAACATAATGACCGATTCCTGAGTAAACCCTTTTTTTTTGTCATTTGAAACTTGCAGGTGTTGTTGTGGGTGTTGTTGTTAGTGCTGTGGCACTTATTGTTTATTGGAAACACTCAGAAGCAACAAAATATAAAGATGGGTGATGCAATAGAACGCCACTTGACTCTGGACTTTCTGACATGATTGAAAACCCCTAAATAAGGCTATCTATCTATCTATCTATCTATCTATCTATCTATCTATCTATCTATCTATCTATCTATCTATCTATCTATCTATCTATCTATCTATCCACATACATATATACATTTATGATGTTATGGAAATGTAATCTTCAAAAAAATCTCTACTATCTGGTTGGTAATTTCATTGGTCTGTAAACAATGATTCTGATCTAAAGAGGAATTTTAAATCTTGGTCTTTAGAATTTTCCTTTAATCCTTTTGCTTTGCACGTTACAATCATGTCAAAATAAATGTAATAAAAATGATAAAAAAAAACCCTGTTTTATGTCTTCTACCATCTCTCCACACAACACGACATATGTTTTTGTATATGAATAGTAATATGCATCACAATTTGACCATAATATACGTTCAATTTATATGTTATAATTTTATTATATTTTATTGTATTTGTTAGCTATCTGTAATTCAAATTCAATACATTAGTGAAGGTACAATCATTTGATATAAACAAATATTTGACTGTAAAAAAATACCATTTAATACCAAAATACCATCATTTTACTGAGATCAAATGACTCAAAATAAAATGTACAGAAACATGTGTAAGTGCATGATTGAAGAACAAAGTACTGGTTACATTTCAGCTAGTACATGTTTTACACACACACACACACACACACACACACACACACACATTGTTATGCAAATTTTATCTTGAATTATCTTCTTTTTTTTAAATACAAAAAATCAGTTTTTTCTTCTTGGTATTTTCATTAGTTCTGTAAACTTTTACTGTTGTCATTCCAATCATATATATTATATATATTCTTAATGACTTGGTGGTAGTCTAAGTGTTTTGAAAATTGGAATTAATAAATGGTGTTTGTTGTAAACATCATGACATTTGTAGTGGGAAATGTTCCACTTGATTGAACATGTAATTGTTACTATGAAATATAGTAATATACTGTACCAAGAGAATGTTTTAGATTTTATATCAGGATTAGATCTGCATCATGTTTATTCTTTTAAAAGAGAAACTCAAACACGTGCCAACTGGAACAAAACTGAAAGAATAGCTTTTTATGACTTTTTATCTTCCATCACACCCAGGACAACATTCCTTATTTCTTTCACTACATAATACATTTCTTTCAGTTTTAGTTGTTATCACCCAAATGATTCTTGCCTGTGTCTGGATCGATATTCTCTGATCCATCCACATAGCGGACCAGGTCAGGATTGTGTAGAGTCTCATCCTTCAAACCTCGGGGAAAACAACTGGTTAGTTATTGCAAAAATATTCATGGTGTTTATCATCGTCTGCTGTGAGTAACACACTAGCTTGGTTAAGCACAGAGCTACACTTCACAGTAATGTTATAGATACCACTCCAGAAGAAGGAATCATAGAGACATTCTGTCCATTCACAGTTTGCACGAACAAATTCATTGGATTAGGTAGACCTAAATTTGGGTTAGTTTGTAATGCTTGTTTTAGTTCTGTAAAAGCCTGACTGGTGGAGATGCTGAGGGTCCCGTAGCTTGGGCAAGGTCTCTTAGAGGGGCTTCTAGTACTGAATCTGGAATGAAAGTTCTGCAGTAAGAGCACATGCACAGGAAGGAGAGAATCTGCTTACTTGTGATTGGTTTATGGGTTTTGTGGATTGCTGGGACCAAACTGTGGAGAGTCTCTTCAGAGAAATTGTGTCTGAGGAAATGTACTTCCTGCTTAGCAAACTGGAGCTTTTGCAGCCTTACTTTATGGTCTCAAATCAGATTTGGGCATAATCACAATTGGCTCAGCATTTCGAATTAGAGAGCTCTGCAGTGGAGAGCCAGCCTCCTGGTCCGAGAGGCTAGTGTGGATCGAATATTCCCATAATACCCTTCCCACCGGGTATCTCGCCTTTCCAAGTGGTCCATGGTTACCTACCGCCAATTTTCTCAAGCCAGGAGCACCCAGTCCTCAGTTCCTTCAGCCACCTACATTCTTCCGCCACTGCTGATGAGGCTGGAGGGTCGCCCGGGCTGCTCTGCTCAAGAATGCCCAGGAGGCTTTGCCGGGGATCCGACCGAAGGCGGCGTCTAGCCCCTCGTTATCACGTTGGTTAGCGTGTGTGTCTCTCCACACGGGATCTCCCCCTGAAGGTCGCCTGTCGGAAATTAGTTTTGCCCCCGCTTCGTTGGCCCGTTTCCCCATTTCCAAGGTTGGTAAACCCCGTAGGCCATCCCGGCTCAGGCTCCCCAGGGCACTCCGGGTCCATCCTACATTTCATGTCTCCAGAGTTCGACCTACCCGGACCTGCCCCCTGGTGCCCCCCGACCAGGCCCCCTCCACCCGCCCAGATAGTTGAGGGGGGTCCTGCCTACACTGTCCGCCGCCTGCTTCGCTCCCGTCGCTGTGGCAGGGGCCTGCAGTACCTAGTGGATTGGGAGGGGTTATGGCCCAGAAGAACGCTCCTGGGTTCCATTTCCCGCTTCATCTTGGACCCGATCCTGATTAGGGACTTCCATAGGGATCATCCTGAGCAGCCTGTTAGGTCGTCTGGAGCCTCCCTGGAGGGGAGGGTACTGTCAGCCTGTGTGAGCACTTCCGGCACCACAGAGGAACCTCCCACCTGCAACCCGCCACCCGGAAATGGCGTCTGTTTGTCTGGCACTTATAAGGACCCCAAAGACCCTCAATCAGTGCCAGATTGTCTCCGGCTTCCCGACCCTGCCTGTTCCCGGACTCTCGCTTCTCATTGCGCTCAATGCGCTTCAAGCTCCGGCTCCATACGCCCGGCACTTCCGGGTCTGTTTCCTGACTCGGATCGCTGAGTCGGCTCACTCAGCTCTAAATAATCGGCTCACTCGGCTCTTAGGAATCGGCTCACTGGATCTATCGCTGGTTTCATCATTCCTCTGGCTACTAGCTGGCTCTGAGCTCGTGCCCAGCTCCGCCCACTTTCACACTCTGCTCTGGCATACCGCCTTGGATCCTCCATATCAGGTGTGACAAATTACAATATAGTACTTTATTTGGCTACAGGTTTAACACACTGTGTAGTGAGCAAATAAACAACAGTAAATAATGGATATTGGAGCACAGTGGTTTAGTGGTTAGCACGTTTGCCTCACACCTCCAGGGTCCGGGTTCGATTCCCGTCTCGGCCATGTGAGTGTGGAGTTTGTGTGTTTAGTTTCTGAAATATATCCTGGCGGTGTGAGGCGAACGTGATAACCACTAAGCCAGTGGCGTAGTGGTCAGCACGTTCGCCTCACACCGCCAGGATCCGTCTCAGTCATGTGTGTGTGGAGTTTGCATGTTCTCCCCATGCCTCAGGGGTTTTTTCTCCGGGTTCTCCGGTTTCCTCCCGGTCCAAAAACATGCACGGTAGGTTGATTGGCACCTTGGAAAATTGTCCCTAGTGTATGAATATGTGTGTTAATGTGTGTGTGTGTGCCCTGTGATGGGTTGGCATTCCATCCAGGGTGTATCCTGCCTTAATGCCCATAGACGCCTGAGATAGACACAGACTCCCCCGTGACCCGAGGGAAGGTCGGATAAAGCGGTAGAAAAATGAATGAATGAATATATATATATATATATATATATATATATAAATTATATAATAATAAGAAGATTATTCTCATGATCTCATAATAAGATAATTCTCATTTTCTGGAGATTTTAAAGGAGCTACACGTCCTCTCATGGGACATAACTTGTCTGGAGATGTTGTTGTCCGTCCATCATGCTCTAAAGAACTTTTTCTCAGACCTGAGAGGTCTTCATGTTTACATGTTCAGTTTACAACCCAGGGAACCTGAATTTGAGAGTAGACGCACTCTGGAATGGCGACTCAACCCAGAAGAAGTGAAGAAAATATGTATACATCACCCTTTGCTGCTGGTTCTTCTTAAAATACATATTCACAGCTGCCATGTCCACTTCCAGTCTTAAGAAAACAAAAACAAAAGTTCTTCCTCCAATACTGACTGGGAGAAAAAGAGAATGTTGTACAAGGTCAGATAGTTTCTATATTTATAAATGATTTACATATAAATACCTTAATTAATTGACCTAATGTATACAATGTATGTGCTTTGTTTACATATAAATACCTTAATTAATTGTTTTGCTATAGATCAAATTTGGGTATGTGGTGTGTGTAGTTCAATTAGTATTGATTTATATACAATATGAAGAATAAAAATGATGAGACTTTGTTTCATATTCATTGTTCGTCCTTAAAGCAAAAGTTAATAATAATTATATAATAATAATAATAATAATAATAATAATAATACTAATAATAATAATAATATATAATTTGATCATTTGACTTTAATGTCAGTTTTATGATAATGAGTGTACATTTCATCCTTGCTTTTTCTCCTTTAGCAACTCATCCATCCACTGTCTTCAACCTGCCCAAGTTCTCCCACATCCACCCCACTGCTGCACTACATCACTCCACTGTCTACAACCTGCCCAAGTTCTCCCACATCCACCACCACTGCTGCACTACATCCACTGCAACCTCCAACCACCACCACTGCCCAATCCACTCACTCCAACCTGCCCAAGTTCTCCCACACCACCCACCACTGCTACAACCTGCACTACATCCACTGTCTACCAACCTGCCCAAGTTCTCCCACACCACCCCACTGCTGCACTAATGTCATCCACTGTCTACAACCTGCCCAAGTTCTCCCACACCACCACCCCACTGCTGCACACCACTACATCCACTGTCTACAACCTGCCCAAGTTCTCCCACACCACCCCACTGCTGCACTACATCCACTGTCTACAACCTGCCCAAGTTCTCCCACATCCACCCCACTGCTGCACTACATCCACTGTCTACAACCTGCCCAAGTTCTCCCACATCCACCACCCCACTGCTGCACTACATCCACTGTCTACAACCTGCCCAAGTTCTCCCACATCCACCCCACTGCTGCACTACATCCACTGTCTACAACCTGCCCAAGTTCTCCCACACCACCCCACCACTGCTGCGCTACATCCACTGTCTACCACCTACCCAAATTCTGCCACATCCACCCCACTGCTGCACTACATCCACAGTATCCCACCTGCCCAAATTCTCCCACACCCCCACCACCACTGCTGTGCTACTGTTCTCTTGTTTTGTTTGTGTACCACACACACAGTTTTCTATTAAAATCAATAATCACTCTAAAATCTTCTCACTCTATCTCTGTCCGAACAACCCACAAACATACACTGTTATTGTTTCCACACTCCCCTAGGCCTGGCCAAGGTGGGAACGTAACAAGAGAATAGCTGTTTTAACTGTCTCATACTGCAAGCTATCCTCTAAAGACAATGAAGAGCACACTTCCTGGGCTTTTCCAATGAGCTTACACTGGAATAAGAAAGACCACACATCTTTATGCCAATTTAAGCCTATAGCTATACGCTCGAAAAACACTAAAGTAAATGTCTACTCACCCCTTGATCCTGCAGACAAAGACAGGTGGAAATGGGTCAAAAAGAGGTAGAGTTGCTCTGGCATCAAACACCGGCTCAAACATCTCTGCAAGCTGTAGTCCCAGAACCAGTATCAACATTTTCCACACCACTAGCAATCTGCTAGCAATAGCTGAATCATCATGTGGGCTTCGAACCCCAAATTCAGAGAGCTTAGCAAGAACCATGTTCCTAATGTCTTTCAATTTCTAACAGGTTGAACAAATGCCTGGAGATCAAAACCTGCCATGACCAGATCCCAGTGACTAAACAATTGCAATAACCAACTCTATACTGTATCTATCCAAACAGATCCCACGTTCCCACCTTGGCTAGGCCTATGGAAGTGTGGAAATGATACCAATGTATATTTGTGGGTTGTTTGGACAGAAATAGGATGAGCAAATTTGAGAGTAATGATTGCTTTTAATAGGAAACTGAGTGGTACACCAACAAAACAAAAGAACAGAAGACACGATTGACAATGCTAGACTACACTAGGCTACACTATCCACAAAATACAAGGGGTGGCACCTGCCCTCTAACCTAGGGTATCTAAACAATTACTAATTCCTACGTGGTGGAATGTAGGAGCTTGCACAGCTGTTCTCCAAACCAAGTGTATAGTATAAACACAAACGAAGCTGCGAGCAACAACATATTAGCCAAAACAAAAAGACAGAGTAGCTAGCAATTAGACAAGAAAGCTAGCAAGAGAAGCAAAAATGAAACACACAAGTAGACAAACAATAGCAAACAGCACTCCTCCTTTTTCTTCCTTCCCGTTGGCAGGGTTTCAGGGTGCTACTGTAAAACAGGGTACTCCGCCTCTTGTGGGTCAGATCCGAGCTTCCTATTGGTTCAGGGCCACATTCTATCAATCAGTGGCTCCACCTAAAAGAGAGATAAAGGCAGAGCAATTACAAATGATGGGCAGAAAAAAAACATAGAAACAAAACAGAAAATACAAGACAGGTAACATCACCGCTGCCATGTCCACTTCTAGTCTTACGACGGTTGGGTCCAAAAACTGGGAGATGTTTTACAAGGTAAGATAGTTTCTATATTTATAAATGATTTACATATAAATACCTTAATTAATTGACCTAATGTATACAATGTATGTGCTTTGTGTTTTGCTATAGATCAAATTTGGGTATGTGGTGTGTGTAGTTCAATTAGTATTGATTTATATGATTAATATGAAGAATAAAAATGATGAGACTTTGTTTCATATTCATTGTTCGTCCTTAAAGCAAAAGTTAAAAATAAAATAAAATTAAAAATAAAACGGCACTGTTTGAACTGCTTGCAAGGATCATTGTGCTCATTGTGTTTTAAATCTCATCCATTTTTAAATATGTGCAGTAGAAACCTAAAACACGCTGCGTGCTAATTGTGTTTATTTAATATGCATGTACCTGTTGGACGAGATAAAAAGTCCCTTTGAAAAACTGGTTTTAGTTAAGAGTGTGTTTAAAATTGTAGCTTTAGACAACATTTATGGTGTTTATGGTATTTGAAAGAATTCTTTGTATTAATATTCTTGACTGATCAATGGGCCGAAACCAAATACAAAATAATTAAAATTTGATCATTGACTTTAGATTTCAGCTGTTATAATGAGTGTACTTTTACAGTTTGCGTTCTTCTTTTTTCTCCTTTAGCCGATCTCATCCATTTACATTGACGGAGACCGAAAGTGATTTGCCTTGGGTCCTGCGGCAAGGCTTGTCCCTTCCCAAATTGCAAGTGCCAAGACCATGTGCCAGTCCCATGGCCAATCTGCCAGTCCCATGCCAATTGCCAGTCCCATGTCAATTGCCAGACCCATCCTGCCAATTTCCAGTCGTGCCATGCCAGTCCCATTGCCAGACCCATGCCAATTTCCAGTGCCATGCCAATTGCCAGACCCATGCCAATGCCAATTGCCAGCATGCCAATGCCAGATGCCAATCCAGTGCCATGCCAGACCCATGCCAATTGCCAGTGCCATGAATTGCCAGATTGCCAGACATGCCAATTGCCAGTGCCATGACAATTGCCAGACCCATGCCAATTGCCAGTGCCATGCCAATTGCCAGACCCATGCCAATTGCCAGTGCCACGCCAATTGCCAGAATGCCACGCCAATTGCCAGTGACACGCCAACTGCCAGTGCCACGCATAAGTACATTTTCTTGGCAGGTATGAACATAGTAAACGAATTCTAGTTGTATATATGTTTTTATGAAATTACCTATTCCTGTGTAAACCCATTTCTTTTTTAATCATTTGAAACGGTCAGGTCTTGGTGTGGGTGCTGCTTCTACTCTGTCTGTGACGGCAGGATTCTTCTGCGTGTTTCTATTCATCATTCTACGGGTGATAATATAGTAACGTATTACTCATGGAGTTTATTGACATGATTGAATTGCCCTTCATAAGGGCTTCGTTTGTCTGGCTTTATCTATCTATCTATCTATCTATCTATCTATCTATCTATCTATCTATCTATCTATCTATCTATCTATCTGTCTATCTATCTATCTATCTATCTATCTATCTATCTATCTATCTATCTATCTATCTATCTATCTATCTATCTATCTATATGTCTGTTGTGATGTTATGCAAATGTACTCTTGATTTTTAGCAGTGCTATCGTGTTGCTGGTCCTTTCTGTGGTCTTCTAACTGTAAACTGTGATATGGAAGAGGAATAACAAATCTGCGTGATTGTAACAATTATTCTTAAATTTATCCCTTTACTTGTATGTAGAATCATGTCAAAATAAATGGAATAAAACCTTGTGGAACAAGTTTTCAGAGTGTGTTATGTCTTCTGCCAACTCTCCTACCAACACCTTCATGACATTTCCAAGCTGAATTTTTAATCCAGGAAAGGGTCAAAATGATGGTACACTTTACTGTAATTTACTGACACTTTGTAAAGCATTGGAACACCGGAATGAATTTAAATTGAGAAGATGTTTAACATAGTGACACTTTGGGACATTTCCTGAAGGCTTAAAGACAGTCCTCTTTAAAAGAGCACATGAAATATCATTAATATAGACTCTGGCAAAACATAAAGGATGTACCCAACAAAAACTAGGCACATTAAAGAGAAACAGGAAACAATCACAAATAATTCTAAACAAAGTCAAGCTTTGAAAATAAATAAATAAATAAATAAATAAATATAATAGCCACAAACAAAGCACCAAAAACAAGAGTTGGGGCTACAGTCTTGCTGTTAAGCCATGTGGAAGCCAAGTTCAAGAGTAGAGAAAGATGTGGATAATGTCTTGCCAATATCCATGGAAGTTTTAAATTTTATAAGTTTTAACTTTTATAAATGTTTCATCTCTCAACTATCTTAGTGAACAGTAGCAGGACATGCCAATATTAAAGACGTTTCCAAAATGATTCTCCCACATTGGTTGACCCAATTAAAGATGACACTTCTGCAATGGGGACTACATGGTTTAAGGTGCCACTGTATTGATCGGAAGGTCCTGTGGTTGGGCCAAACAAGTTCTCCCACATGGGGACCACCACCCCACTGCTGCAGCTACGTCCACTGTCTACCAACCTGCCCAAGTTCTCCCACACCACCCCACTGCTGCGCTACATCCACTGTCTACCAACCTGCCCAAGTTCTCCCACACCACCCCACTGCTGCACTACGTCCACTGTCTATAACCTGCCCAAGTTCTCCCACACCACCCCACTGCTGCTGCTATTACTGTCCACTGTCTACCAACCTGCCCAAGTTCTCCCACACCACCCCACTGCTGCACTACGTCCAATGTATTCAACCTGCCCAAGTTCTTCCACACCACCCCACTACTGCATTATGTCCACTGTCTACCACCTGCCCAAGTTCTCCCACAACCACCCCACTGCTGCACTACGTCCACTGTCTTCAACCTGCCCGAAGTTCTCCCACACCACCACCACTACTGCATTATGTCCACTGTCTACCACCTGCCCAAGTACTCCCACAACCACCCTAATGCTGCGCTACGTCCACTGTCTACAACCTGCCCAAAGTTCTCCCACACCACCCCACTAGCTGCACTACGTCCACTGTCTACCAACCTGCCCAAGTTCTCCCACAACACCACCCCACTGCTGCACTACATCCACTGTCTACAACCTGCCCAAGTTCTCCCACACCACCCCACTACTGCACTACGTCCACTGTATACCACATGCCCAACCACCCCACTGTTCTCCCACAACCACCCCACTGCTGCGCTACGTCCACTGTCTACAACATGCCCAAGTTCTCCCACAACCACCCCACTGCTGCACTACGTCCACTGTCTATAACCTGCCAAAGTTCTCCCACACCACCCCACTGCTGCGCATGTGTACCACATGCAAGGCTCCCACAACCACCCCACTGCCGCTACTGTGCCGCATCATCCAATGTCTATTCATTATTCCAATGAATAACCCAGTTCCCTGAGGGAATGAGATGCTGTATTTGTAACACTTTGAGAACACTTGTGTGAAATCCCATCGCCATGACATGTGCGTTGGACATTGTCATGACAGCTTCAAGTGGAAGTAAGCACGACAGGGATGCAGGCATCTCATTCCATCAAATAATCTGGAGATTTTCCCTTTCAGGAACTCAAGCTACATCAGTTATTGCTGATGTGTGCATTGTGCCTTTTGTGTGAATTATTTACGAGACTAATTTGCTTCCATATATCTACAGTAGCCAGGCTACAACAGGCAAGTAGCTCCTGAACTACTGTACATTGAACCCCCATGTATTTACTGCCTCTTGACTGGTAAGTCTTGGCTGTGTTTATTTTCTTGGCTTGTTAGTGCATATGACTACTTAACACTATTTAAATTATTGATAGCAAAAGTAGTGGATTATAAACAAATAGCTATTGAAGTACGACTAAAGAGTTTTAATAAAATAAAGAGAAATCTTTCAATGGCAACTGAAACTGGGTGGAAACAGGAAACAGAACTGCAGCAGTGGTGGTGGTGTGGGAGAACTTGGGTAGGTGGTAGACAGTGGATGTAGTGCAGCAGTGGTGGTGGTGGTGTGGGAGACCTTGGACAGGTGGGATACCGTGGACGTAGTGCAGCAGTGGGGTGGATGTGGGAGAACTTGGGCAGGTTGTAGACAGTGGATGTAATGCGGCAGTGGTGTGGTGTGGGAGAACTTGGGCAGGTTGAATACAGTGAACATAGCGCAGTAGTGGGGTGGTGTGGGAGAACTTGGGTAGGTGGTAGACAGTTGATGTAGCGCAGCAGTGGTGGTGATGGTGTGGGAGACCTTGGGCAGGTGGGATACTGTGGACATAGTGCAGCAGTGGGGTGGTGTGGGAGAACATGGGCAGGTTGGTAGACAGTGGATGTAGTGCAGCAGTTGTGTGATGTGGGAAAACTTGGGTTCTGACAAGTATGGAGATCTCCACTGGCTAACACTTGGTTTGGCTAAAACGTCTTTGAGTAGGTAGTCAACTTCCAGGTTGTAGACAGTGGATGTAGTGCAGCAGTGGGGTGGTTGTAGGGAGAACTTGGGCAGGTGGTAGACAGTGGACATAGTGCAGCAGTGGGGTGGTGTGGGGTGGTGTAGGTAGTCAACTTCCTGGCTCATTATACCAGTATTTTTACCAAATTGGCATGATACTTGTATATACTTATATATAAGATTAATAATTCCCTTTTGCTGCTCACTGGACAAATGATTAGTGTATAAGGCAGCTCATGCAAACGATTTGATCAGCCTTGAACTAATTGGAATTATGGAAGTCTAGCACTAATAAAAGACAAACTCTGCCCTGACAAATTCATTGTGTTTCTACAGCTGATGAGGTTTCCTCTGTCATGGTAGATATCAGAGCTATGGAAGTTGAATGGGGTACAACACCCAGGATCACACCCAGGGTAGAAAATGGGAGCTTCCCTGGAATGATACACCTTCAATATATAAATGGGGCATACATGGTGAAAATTGTCTCAAGGACTAAAATTATGGGGAACAGCTTTCTTATAATATGCTGTTTTCAGTTTTTGTCTGGGACAACCTTTATGTTTTTATAGCAACTTCTCATATTTTATGGAGCTTTTCATGAAAGCTAGATATGTGGATTTTTTGACTTTCTGGCAGAACTATCAGACATAAAGGACTTCCACCTACCATGTTACACCTACTGCGTGTAGAAAAACAAGCTCCACAAGACTAAACAAACGAGACTTAAAATATTTGCTTTCTCTTGCTATCAATAGCCCTAGATAGCACTCTCTGGGAGTAGAGTGTCGTATGTTGAACTGACTGTGTTATTTCCTAAACTCATGGAGGGGAAGAAACCACTGAAATGCATGCTTATGAGCCCACTGAGAGAGTACTGAATCTAGCAGGTGAGGAAGGAGAAAGGGGCTGTTTCCATTCCGTCTTCAACATCCATTTGTGCCACCGCCAACATCAACCATTTGCATTTACAATTACAGTATTTGGCAGACGTCCTTACCCAAAGCGACTTGAGGGTTAAGGGTCTTGCTCAAGGGCCCACTAGTGGCAGCTTGGTGGTGGTGGGGTTTGAACCCATGATC
Source organism: Kryptopterus vitreolus (assembly GCA_030449085.1). Classification (NCBI taxonomy): domain Eukaryota; kingdom Metazoa; phylum Chordata; class Actinopteri; order Siluriformes; family Siluridae; genus Kryptopterus; species Kryptopterus vitreolus. Next base: position 139,044 of record JACRUU010000030.1, read on the forward strand.
TTCCAGTCCAGAGTCCAACACCTTAACCACTGGGCTACCACCACCTTCCGAACCAGCATAAACATAGAATGCTTACTGAACACACAGAAGTTGATGTTTGCTTCCTGATTGTGACATACCTCATAGGCAACATCACCAAACAACAAAAACAGAAGGCAAAACATGGTAAGTGATCATATCACCCTTTCACACAGGATCTCACCAAAGTCTGGAAGCATGTATCCTGTTAGTGGAATCTTCTGTAAGAACAGCAGCTCTTGTAATGGCAAGAACTTCAAGTCAGTCCCCATAGAGTGAATCTTCCCACCTTCCTAGGATTAAAAAAAAAACTTGATTAGTACAATGTCACTAAACAGATACGGATGTGCTGCTTGTTTACCAGTTTGAGGAATCCCTGGACAAACGTGTTCCTGTTAGCATGCCAAAACGACACCCCCCCTGAGTTTTAAATTGGTCTTTTATGAGGGGTGAGATGCATGTCAACAGAAAGCAGTGAAACCCAATTGCTTATGCTTCCTGCATAGCTTTGGTCAGTTTCATTTTGATGGTGAATTTGGGACGTTGGGACAACCATCCCAGATGATTTTGGAATTTATGGAATGTGGATATACAACTGTATGCATAATTTGTTTGTGACTGTTGTACAACAGGAAAGGTTGCTCTATCACTCCTGCCATGTTGAATTGGTTTGCCAATGATGGTGTTGACACAACACTGTGTTTAGTATGCATTGTCTATAATGATCAAGGCCATATAATGCAAATGGGTTTCTCCCAGTTTAAAATGGATTAGAGAATGTAAATATTGTCATAAAATCGAACATGTATTGCTGAGTGCCACAGTCACAGCGACCAGAAACAAGAGAGACAGGAGTCGATGCCTGTTCAATCTGGTTCAACTTGTTCTGTTCTGTTAAATATATCATCCTTGCCATACTCGCCAATTTACACCCACTTTGCCTTCTTGTTATTATTTTGTCTTTACTGGACCAGATCTGGGGGCATGGTGGTTTAACACATTCAACTCACACCTCTGGATCGGGGTTCGATTCCCGTCTCCACCATGTGTGTATGGAGTTTGCATGTTCTCCCCATGCCTCAGGGGGTTTTTCTTCCCTCACCCAATCTAAAATAACGCACAATAGGTTGATTTGTACCTTGGAAAATTGTCCCTAGTGTGTGAATGTGTGTGTGCCCTGTGATGGGAAGGCTGGCACCCCGTATAGGGTGTATCCTGCCTTGATGCCCCAGACTCCTGAAA